>JAJMAG010000007.1:0-244658 GCA_030564905.1 Geotrichum fermentans | reverse complement strand
CGGGCTGCCAGCCTCCTCTCAACGAAGGAGCGCTGCGACTCTCGCAGGCTGCGGATGAGCGCCTTATAAGTCCCCAAGGAACGTTTGGTCATAAGGCCTCCTGGCGAGAACACCAATGGGAAGAACTTGTCCCCAAGGATGCTGTACCTCTGTAACTTCTCTTTCTCTTTCTATTCGAGAACTTTCAGAGGGTCGCTTCCGCATGTACTTCCTCCCACATGTCGAACACCCACGTCGTAGTGTTTCTCAACCAAGTCGTCGTCAACAGAGAAATCGGTGCGCAGATTCTCGTTGTTAAGCGTATTTACTATATTTGTTAGGAAAGTGAAGGTTTATTTTTTATCGAGCTTTACTTGTGTATGACCTCATTGCATTACTACTAGTATTAGAGATATCAGGACACAACGACCATAAGAATCTACGACAGCAATTTTCTATTATTTCTCTTCTTCACTATTTTTCTCCCCAATTTTTTAACTTGGCCTTTCGTGCTCTACTCGAACCTCTTTATTATTAAAACCGTTTCCCAAAACTAGCTACTGACTCCGTCCTCCAGATTGAACACCCATCTACGTTTCTTCTTGAGATGTCCGCCTTCTTATCTGACTCTACTACTTTATCTCTGGAAAGTATATTAAAGTGGTGCAACTTAGATACCTAAATAGTATTTCATCAGCAGTAACATCAACAAAGACCTGGTTCAATACTTGCAATATCTGATTCAAGCACGTTCTAGCTGAAGAGCGTCATAAAGTCAAGTGATGTAATTATGTTGGATCAGTCCCTGGGTGTCTGAAAAGTATCTAGAAAAGAAGCCTGACTGAGATATATAAACAGATGTGCTTTTGCCCAGTACATCGGTTATAACGCTGAACAAAAAAAAATAAAAGAAAATACCAAAGTTTAACAATCTTGAGAAAACAAAGATTAAATAAAATCTTACTTTCAACGCCTAGAAGACCGTGTTATAAAAGATAAATTGGCTAAATCAGTATATATCCTAATCAGCTTCGTCAATGTCAATAATTTAAGTTTTCTCGTAAATTGCCTTGCTAGCTCAATCGGTAGAGCGTGAGACTCTTAGATAATTAGTTATCTCAAGGTTGGGGGTTCGAGCCCCCCGTAGGGCTTTCTTTTTGAACGTTGCCAACTTTACCCCTACATACTTGTACCTTTTTTTTTTCATCACAACTGTCATCTCTCCCTATCTGGCTCCTTCTGGCTTTCAACAACCTCGCATGCTTTGAAATGATAACGCTGTCACCATTATATCCGGTACTTCATCCAAACACGCCACGACAATATCGACATCTTTTACTTGAACCGTCGCTCGCAAATGTCCCGATCAAGCCAAAAGCGAAACGGCCTTCCGGCCTGGCAAGCAAACTGCCTCAAAGTCTGTCTATGAGATCCAATTTTGACGAGTGGATCAAGATTCTAGAAGATGAGCTGAACAGATGCAAGAGCACACCGAGTGAACCTGAATTGCGGTCGCTGTTATTGCACTCTGTTCATTTGGATCTGCAGGGCGCGGTGATGGACGTTTGCATTCAGCATGGCGAGTACAAGCCCAGTTTGGTGTATTGGTTTGATACGCTCGTCCACTGTGTGCACACACGATTTCGGCGTGTCAACAAATTCGCTGCTGTTCGAAGGGCACGGGGAGATACAAGTCCGTGGGCTAGGCAGCTGATTCGATGTGTGAAAACGTTTGCATCTGGCGTTCACAGTGGGTTGGGCGTGGCCATGGCTGATACCATCTATTTCGAGTATTGTATATCTGCAGCTCCCCATGCTTTTGATGCATGTTGGTTAGCTCTACAAAATAATCACTTTGTCGGCCCCATAGAGCCGAGTGTTATTCTTCAACAGGTTCTGGAAGTAAACTATTTTTTGTCTGAAATCCCGCTAGATCGTCTGATGCATCGGGAAATGGGGTGCGGAAGTAAGCATCAGTTCAATGCATATGAAGAAAAGTTTAAGATATGTTCCAATTGTCAAATGATGATGAACCTGTTCAGCACCATCATCAAGCCTAAAAGGAAACCGTTCATTTCATGCTTTTGGGATGATCCCAAGTTAGCACGCCCAGGATATTTTGTTCAAATCACTTTTATAGACTATGGGAGGGAAAGCAATAACCAGATGCTCTCTATCGCCGTGTTACAGGACGCTTACTCACACCTCACTGCTTTCGCCACGGTCCAACCGCGGAAAATCGAAGCCACCTGGAACAAGATTATGTTTGCGGCAAGAACAGTCATGGGAACCCTGCCCCAAATTGTGTCAATTTCAGGTAAGGTTGATGTTTTCACTTATAACAATCTCACCATGTTCGCCAAGAAGCACCAGATTGGAGTCCGCCGTATGGAACCATCTGAGGCATCTCTCATTGAGGTCATCAGGCTTGATGATTGCATCAATTATGATTCGGGAGCGATCTCACCTACTATGAGGAGATCTAGCACGGGCTTTGACTTACAGGAGTTCCAAGATGATCTTAATTACCACCCTTCTCTCAAAGGCGATATTTCACCTTATGAGCGGCACTTTAATGTCAAACCTCCGCGCATTTACAACAGAGATGCACCGCACGGTCTAATGGGAGTACGTGAATTCTTGTACAGATCCCCGCGCTATCCACCGTCGCTACACTTTGTAGAAGAATTACCGCGTCTCGTAACACTGATGAGCTTTCTACCCCGAAATTCGTCCTCGTACGGGGATTATTGGGAGCGCTCTAATTCCAAAATTGCCCCTAGTGTCTTCAAGGAGTTACGTGATTCTGTTGCAAACCATGGTGTGCTGAAGCAGGATCTAAAAGTGGGCGACCTTGTCTTATTCTCCTATATGGATGCTGCCAAATGGATCAAGGAGCGTGAGAAGTACCCTAACATGTTGCACGAGAAGGCCTTTAACCCACCTCGCCCATTGTTTGCCCCTCGCACAGAAAAAACCCCAAACCTTTCGACGCCCATGAGTAAAGCTGCACTGAAGGTGTATAGGAACGGAACCAATCACCCCAAACCTCCTTTTCTAGCTCCGTTCACAGTGCTCGCCGTTACAGAGGTGGACGGCGAGAAGTTCTTTAAAATCCAGTCCACGGGGCCTAGAAGGTTTATTTTGAATAACGTGGAACATGTCTGCTTGAGAAGATGTGCAACAGGCATCAAGCTCAAATACTATAACGACCAATGGACCTATGACTTTGTTTGATATTGTAACGATACATAATCTCGAATATATGATGGTCAGATATTACTATGAGCCAAAAATGAGTGATGCGTGCCTACGCCAGGAATGCGATTCATATCACAACGCTAACTTTTACCTTGATGGTTTTTTTTTCTTCATGCTTCAATGTTCACATGCGTATAATGCTTTTCCATATCATTTTTTTTCAGCTCTCAATTCAAAACTCGATTCCTCTTCAAATGCATGCTCTCTACAATTTAGTTGTTGAATTTTTTTCCTTTTCAAGTTACGCGTGTACGCTGAGCTGAGAATTGAACGTAACAATTGAGCTGCCATAAATGGTTTCGGCTTTAAATTTCTTGGCACGAGTGCCAGCGCTCACTGCCAATTGACCCGGAATCGCATTGATCCAGACACACATACGTGACGTGGACCATATTAATTGGAGCGCGCTGTAAACCGGTTGTAAGCTTTTGCGGTCAACTCTGGACTGCACAGTGTGAACTTGAAGGTAAAAAAAAATCTTTTTTGCATGCGGACGTGGGGCTTGAAAATAAAAAGCTTTGTAAACGCGCACAAGTGCACTTGTGTCAAACCAGGAAACGGAAACTGCGAAACCCCCGGGTTTTGACGGCACTGTGCAGTTCCATTAATTAATTTACATCAAGTAGACCAAGTAAAGCGCGCGTGTGAAGAAAAAAAAAATTTTATTGATTGATTTACATGGAGATTAAAAGCGTATATACGAAGAAAAACTAGTAATTGACCACTTCAGGAAGAAAAAATAAGTCAAAGAAAGGAGAGAAGAGAATAGGGAAAGATTGAAGAAGAAAAAAAAAATTTGAAAAAAATAGTAATAGGAATCATCAGTCGTCAGGTAGATCAAGTCTCGCTGAAGAGCCCCAGATTCCGTCTTAGTTAGACTTGATGGCCTCAAAACTAATAAAGACCAGATCATAGCCATCAAACTCGTACAAGATACGGTCAGTTCTCTTGTATCCATCCAGATGCGCCAGCAGCTTGCGCGTGGTCGTGCTGTTGTGGTGGCCTACGACGGCGGCGGCCTCCTCTCCCGCGGCGCCTACCGAGTTGGTCTTGGCACTGCTGGCCTCGAAAAGCGTGAGTGAGAATTTGCCCGGTTTGAAAATGTCGACGACGCGGGCCAGGACGTCGCTGCTCGTCATGCCGTACTTGTGGACGGGCACGTTGCTCTCAAAGGACGCGTACGAGAAGCCGGGCTCGGGCGTCACGTGGATCGTGAAGTAGTGGTCGTTGTCGACAATGGCGTTGCAGCTGTAGCCGCAGGGCGTGAACCCGAAACTGTCAATGCTCTGGGACACGCCGGGAAAGATTTTGTTGATCTTGGCGTGTTTGGTCACCAACGAGCCCAGCTCGTGGCCAGGATCGGTGCTGTCGGTGGAGCTCGAGGAGATGGAGGTCTCGCTGTCGGATATGCCACAGTAGTCTTCTTCGAGGAACTTTTCAGCGCCGGGCAGGCGGTTGGTGAAAAACTGGGCGGCATGGCGGGGCGACAGGTCCGTCATGAGCACTTCCAGGGTCTCGTCCTCAAAGGACTCGACATGGTTGGGGACGTGCGCAAAGTCGGCGTCCGTGGTGTATAGATGCCAATGGCCGGCACGGAGGTTGCCTACCATGTACGACCCGCCATTATCGAATACAGAGTCAAGGTACTTCACCTCGTCTTCCCAGGATCGGTGTGGGTGCAGCTGAAGTTCAGGAAACATGAAACTTTTGCGGGAGTAGAAGACTCTCCACGGCTGGACGTTCTTGGGAAACCGCGCAAACTCGGCTGCCAGCTCCATGATTCGGGGGATTCCTATAAGCGTGGTAGTTGTGCCACAAGTCTTGAGAATGAGCTTGTGGGGAAACACAAACATGCTCGACTCAGACAGCAAGTAGGCGTCCATTTCAGACGACGAGACGGTTGACAGGACCTTGCACTTGACAATGTCGAGCATTTCCTCCCATTGGGTACGAGGCACGGATCTCAACCCGTCATGAGCGGCGGAGAGCGGAAGGGCGTTCTTGTTGGGCGAAAACCATATTTCAAGGAGCTTTTCGGGGCCCTCAAAGGCGTGGGTTGAGTCGAGATCAACGGAAAGTTCGTGGTTGACGTACTTTTCGTAGTCGTTGTACTCTTTGGGCGAATCGATAATCATGGCTGAAAATGGGCCGGTTGCAATTAACTTGACGGAGCGTGTGAAAAATAAAAAATAAAAATAATAGAGAGAATAGGCGTAATGAAAATCACCTAAACAGCAGTTCTAATGTGTCCTTCTGACCGCAAAGAGCACAAGTACTGCTATCTAGATTGGAGTGATGGGTTCTGGGGAATTTTGGTTGGGGCGGGGACTCTTGAAGCACAGGAGTTCGGGGTTCACGGTTATTATGGGTGTGAGTCGTGTTATCTGGGTCTAGTGGAGGGTTAGTTGACGGGGGGCTCGAGCAAACAGACGGATCGCAGATACATACTTAGCTCGGTTGATGTAGCGACGTAGAAGCTCCTTGTCCATACGATGAAAAAGAGTCTTTTTGGGATTCAATAAACCAAAGTAGGGCAGTACGTTTGCGTTTTCCAAGACTATAAAGGAAAATACAATGCCCTATTCAGTAGGAACTGAGGTTTAGAAAGGATTCAGTAGGCAGAATCCAATTGGGGGTTACTCTAGGAAGAGCGGGATGGGGGCTTTGCGGGATTAGAGGCTAAAAAGACCTGTAGTTGAAGGGTTCAATAGGTAGGTTAAGCGGGCAAACTGAACGGACAGAAAGCTGGCGAATAGCTGGGGGTAGTGAACTTGCTTCACTAGAAGAAGAAAAAAAAAATGGATGGACAGGTAGAAGGAGGAAGAAAAAAGAAGAAGGAAAAAAAAAAGGGCAAGAAAAGTGAATTTTCCAAGAGTCTCGAGAAGCGAATAGGCGTGAAAAAAAACGAAAAATCCAAGAATTAAAAGTGAAAAATACAAAAAAATAAAAAATAAAAATAACGACTGCGCAGCTACTCGGCTCTGCATGGAGGACCATCTGATTGCCCCCGTGCGCATCGCTAGTATGGAATGCTTTGCAGTGCAAGAAACTGCCACTAACTGAACTGAAATAAAATAGTAAAATCTTGTGTTCTATTACTCTGTTCACTACTCTGCTACGCTCTGCTCCATTCAAGTGTTTTTCCTTCGGATGTTTTTCGCTGGTTTTCGGGGTGTGGAATTTTGCCTGAAATTTCGTTCTGCCCGCTGCCGGCGCATCGCGTGCGTGTGAAAAGTTCAGTCACACTCGCAGTCGGTGCTGAAATGTACCCACAGTGCGTATAATACAGCACAACGTTCACGTGCACAGCTGTCACCGACCAAAGCGCCCACCGCCGAGCGGCTCAGCAGTGAAAATTCAAGACTCAAGAACTGTGGACTCCAGACTACGAATTCAGTTCAGAGTTTCTTCTCCATGGGCAGTGCAAACACAAATTGTAACTCAAGTCATGATCAATCATCATCAGTATCATTATTATTATTATGTAGACCGGGTATGAAGCCGACGATTCCTAAATAAGTTTGCAAGGGAAGAGTCGGTGATTAATACGGACAGTTGTTCTACTGCGTCCGCCCCCTTCACGCCCAACAGAGCGACCAGCACGGCCCGCAAGTACCCCAGAGGGCCTCTCCTTTGAAAAAGGAAAGACCATAGATTGCAAAAGACAATGCTACTCAACTAGAAACACAAACCAGCCGAGCAACAGAACGTTGCTCAGCAGCTGCACAACTAGCCAAGTCGAACCCTCCCGGAGGAGGAGAAAGGGCCAAAGATTGGCCTCGGAAGGCCAACCCCCATCAAGCACATTCGGAGACAGCAGCAGAGATAATTAAAGAGAGAAAAAGGGAAAAAGTGAAAAAGTTTGCAGTGGCTTTTATAGGTGATTAATCATGATAGGGTAAGCAGAAGGGTAACAAAATGGGAGAACAAAACAAATATGAGGACGACAAACAGCGCTCATATGAAAGAGAGGAACAGTACAAGTCCACTGATCTGGTTTCTTCTATCGAATCTCACTACTTTAACTGTAATAGTGGTCACCACGCTTGCATTGATCTCGCGCGAATTGATACACAGTAATGGCGCTATTCTACTGCTGAAGCCAGTTAAAATTGGCGCACAGGATGCTTGATCTGGATTCAAATGCTTTTTTTGTTCAAGAAATCGAGAAGTGAATCAAGAGTGCATAACTAACGTTTGAAGATGACGGTTCATAGAATTGACTCGTCAGTAACAGCTCAGTAACAACTGACAATTGGAGAAATAAATGTTACTAGAAGAAATGAAATATGTTGTGATTCATCAATTTTAAACTGTTCCCTCTTTTGCGTGTAAATCAGGTTATTGACCCTGAATCTAAGACCTGACGGAACTGCTCCAAGTAACCTCTGCCAGCCCAACTTCCATACACAACTATATCAATTGCTTAAATGGAACCTTCCGATCTAAACCACCATGCCGTCTTCAGAGCTGACAGAAGAGACAACCAGTTTTCCAGCCAGCAGCGCCGCCGCATTCAAAGTGCCAAAGTGGATCCATTATATAAGCACAATGCAATACATTAGTCACTTGGATTAGAAAACAGCGACGTTCTATTGGTCCACTTCCCTCGCCAGAGATGATACATCCCAGCGCTGGCCTGATGCGGCGCACGCTGTGCTGCTGGGAAATTAAAACACCACTCAAGTGCTAGTGAAAGAACTACAGCAGTAGCCATGGTAGCCACCGGATGGCTGCTTGTCACTTGGGCCGATTTCAAGGTTTGCCCCAATGTCGATTGCTACTTTTTCGCCCATTCCAAACAAAGTTCATCCTCTTCATCTTCCCACTCACACAAAATAGCAAAGCGCCCGCACCATGCTCGTACAACGCGCCCTTACAAGCTCCCTCGTCTGTATGTAACAACTGCGAAGGCTTCAGCAATGTAGCTAACTACTAGGTAAAGCTTCAACTCGCATTGGCCTTGTCAGACAGCCGTACGTCGGTGCGGCGCTGTTTGGCCAGGCAGTCAGGTATGCAATCCCTCCCTGCACACGCAAGTTGCTCTTCAAGACCACTTGAGTGCGTTACTTCTTCATGTTACTAACGTCTAGCTAGATGCTTGAACACAGTTCCAACTACCGAGGGTCAGCAGGATGCTATTCTGCGTGCGCAGCGCGCTAACCGGCCCATCTCGCCGCACCTTACCATCTACAAGCCCGAGATCACCATGATTCTGTCTTCTCTGCACCGCATCACGGGCATCACTCTGGCCAGCACCTTCTACCTGTCCACCATTGGCTACGTCCTGCTGCCGCTGGTGGGCATCCCCGTGTCCGTCGAGAGCGTGGCTGCTGCGTTTGGCGCCCTTCCCGTGGCGGCCAAATTTGGCATCAAGTTTGTGGCGGCCCTGCCGTTCACCATGCATGCGTGGAACGGGTTCCGGCATCTTATCTGGGATACGGGAAGAGAGCTGTCAATAAAGGGAGTGTGGAGAACAGGGTATGCGGTTCTGGGATTGACGGCTGTCAGCGCGTTGGCCCTGCCGTTTTGGTAGCTCCAACAGAATACAATGACTACGGCTTGATTCGAATACTTTTGTGTGTTTACACGGGTTGTAGTATCACAGGGTATCGTTGTTTCATTCCAAGACGTTGAAGTAGCAAAATATGTATTAAATACTAGCCAAGTAGCGGAATCAGTTGACTAGTCATGAGAGAACAAAGATGGCAGAATTAGCTTGCCTGAAGGCTTGAAGTGATAATGCATTGAGAAGCATCTTTATGCCAATTCAAGCTGTGGATTTCTTCTCTGTTCTTTCATTCACTAGATAATGTCCAAGAGAGAGAAGAAGGAATGTAACAACGTTAATACGACCGGAGCAGGAGTGTTGGCTACCAAATTCAGAGTAATAAGGCATATGATATGTTTATATTTTCTCAAGCCATAATGCTCTATCCCCAGCATGGCGGAGCTTCCCAAAATTGCCCACACCTCTCGGCGCAGGTTATATTCGCTGGCTCTGTGCGAGTAGCACGCATTAGGCCTAGAACGTCAAAGCACATCACAGCCTTATAGTCTCAAACGTCCATTGACTTGAAAATCGATGGACGCTCTAAGAAACTACGAGGCAGCAACTTTGTTACTGCAGCTATATTTAAGTCTCGTTTGTTTCGCAATTATGCAGACAAAATTAAATATGCTGTTCAAATATTTGGTCTTGTAGCAAGTATCCTGCTGAGAGATAACCTGCGTTTTCTTCAAGATGCCTAAAGCCACGAGCGAAAATATATACTCAATATTTCATGTCCAGGCCGTTGAGCATCATATTGTACGCGAACTCGGATCAAACGCAGTTTTGCTGTCTCCTATCTGAAAAACTAACGCTGCACACTCTGACCCTGCACGGAATAAGTAGCGTGGATGCCTAACGCTGTGCCGTTGATCGCCATGGATCCAAGATCTCGATTCTCTGCTCATGTACTCGGCCGTGTCTTGCATGCCGTATGTACCAAACAACCATAAGACCTGAGCAGCTACTTCAAATACTGTCTACGGTTCTTGACTCTCGACTAAAGAGTTCCGAAGTCCATTGTTTCCACGTTGTTTCCTTTTGCTCACTCCAAGTTTGGTGTTCCACATAGATCCCAACATTCGTCCCGGCTATACAGCCAATGCCTGCATTTTCCAGACATTGCAGTGCTTAGCAGCCTGCGCCAGCCTGTGTCGAGCCCATTACGCTCACTTCGATTGATCGTAGCACTGGGCGCGGTTCATATGGGGTGGGTCCACTGAAACTCCGCACTGTTTGTCTGAAACTTTCATGCGCTCGGTGTTGGCGCATGATGATTTCTTTCTGACGCTCGGCGACTGTTGATGTTCTCCTTCTGCCCCTGATACTCTTCTTCAAACCCACCTATCAACACCGACACACCCCGTCACATACAGAGTCTGCCAACTCTGCGCATTTTCTTGTACTTCTACCACTCCATCCCAGACCTTTTACTACATCAGTGTCTCAGCCATCAGCCAACCTACACCTTCATTACTGCCGACCACCCCGGAAAAGCTTTTTATTTTTATTTTTATTTTTTTTTTTCCTTTCCCTGCTTACGCACAGACCAAAACCCACTGCTCTTTAACACCGTCGCTTCAACGACTTCTTCATATCAGCCGCCCCCGGGATCCTTCACCGTCACATCCACCATGAGCTCACGAATAATTAGCGTATACGAGGATGCAAAGTCACCGTCACAGGCTGTGCCAAATTGTTTAACGTGGGATTCGGATAAAGTCGGTCGATGGATTGCGTCTCTCGGACTGGGGATCTATAGCCAGAGGTTCCAAGGTGAGTTTGATATCTTCTCCTCCATCTACATTGGCAGTATTTTACGCAAATATAAATCAACCAGCTCTCGGTGCGCATGCCAGGACTGTTAGAGTTTGGCCGCATGAGATCCTCGGCTTCGGCTATGCTGGTGATGATGAAATCAAGTCTCCTTACTGTCAGCATACATCCACTTGTATACAACTCGCGATCCAGGCTCCTTGAAACCAAAAATGCTAACCTCCATTAGAAAACAATATTACAGGGGATGTCCTTGTGCACCTTAACCAGCAAGACCTGGGCGACATCGGCGTCTCAAGCGTTGGGCACAAACTTCGCATACTCAAAAGCATTTACAATATGATTATCACAGAAGATTTAGATATCGGAAACGATCATTACGTGCCGCCAAGTGAGTAAACTCCAAAAGAATGGTCGCTGGTTATTTGTGTAGCGATAACTTTGGCACATTGGCTAACTTGCACAGCTGTTCTCGAGAGCCAAAAGACCGAGGCCGACTCTAGCAACTTTCATCAGATTTTGCATTCATTTGAGATAAGAGACGAAAGAATGGCCCTAGCAGAGACGGAAATAAAACGACTGAACGAGAGCCATCAGAGGCTGAGAGAGGATCTACTGCCAATCTTCAGAATGGCCAAAGAATCAAAGGTATGCTAATCTTCTAGTTTTTTATTTCAACTTACTGACCTTATTAGCCACTACCCACCCCAGAGTTACCTCTTCATACACGCTCGACTACTCCACCTACATCGTCCACTTTAGCACCCTCACCTACATATTACCAGCCTACTCAAAGCCCGTCGGTTGTGACAACTCAGGTCATTCGAAAGGCATCAAGCAAAAGGTCGTTGAACCACCATAACACCGCACACTCTCCTAGCCGAAACTCACACGACTGGCTCGATACCAGCAGTTTCTACAATGTGCCAAGCGCTAGCAACAGCGGTAGCGGTAACAACAACCCTACTAAGGTTGACCGGAAACCGTCCTTTATGAGTGGCAATACTGCACAAGGCTATAATCCAAACCCAACAGCTCACCAAGGCGTGAACCGACAGAATAGCACAGGGAGCGCGCACAAAGATTATAGCATACAAGGACCGGGGGCCGGAGTCCAGAGCTCAAGCGCTAGTATGATCTCAACAGCAAGCAGCTCGACCATGAGAACAGTGACACCGACTTTGATCAGTACTAAGGGACGTAGTACCTCGTCTAGTGACGTATCTCAGCATAACCGAAACGCAAACACCTCGCAATCCTCCAACAGTATTATGGGATCGCACAACAACTCGAGCGTCTCTCTGTCAAGTACGATGAGCGCCGCGAACTCCACAACAAGCATGGGCAACAGCTACGTAAGCGTTGGCGGCTCCAAACATAGCGAGCCCATCAAAGATTTCAACATCAGCCCCGACGTGCCCTGCTACAAGGTGCTACCCCTCATTGCACGCCGCCACAAGGTGCGCGGTGACTGGCGCAGCATCGGCCTAGTAGTATGCTACGACGACCAAGAACGCATGATTGGCCTTGAAGAAAAGCCACTTGCCATTTACAAGGAGTTGCTGGAGCGCGGCAAAAACCCAATTTTCATGATTCGTGAAGATAACGGAATCAAAATGGATAACGGGTTTGTGGTGAATGGTACCCCTGGAGGACTGCTGTAACAAACACACACGCCCGGAACTGCGGAACACTCCAAAAACGACACTAACATACACACATTGCCATTGTTTATATGAGACGCATGGCAAACATCTTGAGCATATCAGTAACATACATGAAAAATCTGTTTTGAACTTCTTCCTGCTGTATAAGTAGTATTTCCTATAACGAATAATAATTTTTGTTTTCAGATACATCAAAGTGAGACTTCTAAAACATGGAAAGGTTTCTCATAGCGCTTGTGTATACAGACTGAGGTCTCACAAATCATCCCGAATCCTACAGGAGTGTGTGAAATAGGAGTTGTAATCTTTGTTCATTATCAATTACAATGCGAGCAGCATTGACGACATCGCGCACGGAAAGGTAAACCAGATTCAGATTCCTTCTATGCGATTTGATCTCCCTCTAAGTTCCTACGCACGAATACTCATAAATAAAATTCCAAAACTCAACCGAGCTATCGACTAAAGCCTGGAGGAGGTTTCCTAAACCCTGGCGGCGCAACCGGAGGCCGCGCTGGTAGGCCAATGGGAGCCGCCGAACCAGTATGCGACTGCCCATTGCTATAAAACCCAGTAGCCGGCAACGGCATGCTCGTCGCAATTGCGCTGCTCGTATTATTGAACTGAGGCGGTGGAGGCAGCCCGATTTGGGCCGGAATTTCGAGACCGGTCCCAGGTGGCGGTTGAACAGGGAGCTGATAATTGTTCTTCTTCGCTTGCTCGGCGAGTAGACGTTCGGCTTCATCACCGTGTCGCTCACCCTTACCGTCGCGCTTGTAGGCGTAGTTGACAACGATAGGCTTGCTCATGATGTATTGGCCGTTCATGCTCTCCATGGCCCGGTCAGAGGCTTCGAAGCTGTCGAACGAGACAAACCCAAATCCCTTTGACGACCCGCTCTCATCGCGCGCAATCTTGGCTGGACTCACCAGCGACCCAAAGGCACTAAATGTGTCGTGCAGCGTTCGCTCGTCCACCATGGAGTCCAGGTTTCCAATGAATAAATCGGCGCCCACGTCGATCGCCTTTTGTTTGTCAAGCAGCGCCTTGTTGACGCGTAGCGGCTTACCAAACAGTCGAATTTGGTTCATGACCAAGGAAGCATACTCAGCATCGCGCTCGGTGCGGAACTCGACGAAGCCAAAGCCCTGGTGCACTTGGTTGACATAGTCCTTTGGCAAGTTGATGGAAACTACTGGACCCGCCTGGATCATTAGTTCGTAAATGAGTTCTTCCGTGGCCTCTTCATCGATATTTCCAACATACACTGTAGCTTCTTGATTTCGCTCAGACTCTTTAATGTTTCTCGTAGCCATGGGTTCTAAATTTAACTGTGGTTAAAGAGCTTTGATTAGTTTAATTGTTGAAATCTTTCTTGTGCAAGTTGAAATCTCCATCCTAAGTATCAGGGTACGGGTAGAAAATTTATTTTCTGAAAACTCCCAATTTTCAAGTTCAAAATTTTTTTTTTCCACAATTTTCAAAAACTGATCGAAGCATATCAACCATGGTCAAATCGAAGGCTGCTGGCAAGGCCAAGACTAAAAAGGAAGTAGTTGAGACTACTAAACCTCAAAAGTCCATTGAGGAGAATGTTGCCAACAAAAGAAAGGCTGACGAGGAGTCAGAGTCGGAAGAGAGCGAAGCTGAAGAGGAAGAACTCACCATCCCCAGCTTGATTGTCGATGAGGACGATGAGGACGAAAAGGATGAGGACTACGACAGCGAGGCAGAGCGTGAAGATCGTGAACTTGAAAAACTTATTGGCGAGGAGGGTGACGAGGAAGATGTCGACTTTGACGAGGAAGAAGATGACGAGGAGGAAGACGTGAAAGTCAGATCTGCCTCCGACAGCGACGAAGATGGACAGGTTACTTATATCAAGGGTGCTAACGGCAAGCCCAGACCGATCTGGCCTGAAATTGTTCCTGTTTATGACAGTGACGACACAGATCAAGAAGAAAACAATACCATTGGTAATGTCCCTTTGTCGGCATATGACCAGTTCCCTCACATCGGTTATGACATTGACGGAAAGCGGATAATGAGACCTGCCACTGGTAGCGCGCTGGATTCTTTGCTGGAGTCTATTGATCTCCCCGAAGGCTGGACCGGATTGGTGGACAAGGATACTGGTGGTAGCTTGAATCTGTCGAAGGAAGAGCTTGATTTGATTCGACGAATTCAGCGTGGTGAAAACCCAGACGACAGCGTCAATCCCTACGAGGATTATGTCGACTGGTTTACTGGCCAACTGCAGGTGACGCCTGTTACAGCTATTCCCGAACCTAAGAGACGTTTTGTCCCATCAAAGCATGAGGCTAAGCGTGTGATGAAGATCGTGCGTGCTATTCGAGAAGGCCGCATCGTGCCCAACAAGCCCAAACCTACAGCAGACGATGAAGCGCCATTGTTCGACATTTGGGCCGACAACCTCCCAGAAGAAGCCGACCATGTCATGAATCTCAGAGCACCCAAGCTGCCTCCTCCCACTCATGAGGAATCTTACAACCCTCCTGAAGAGTACCTGCTAGACGACAAGGAGCGTGAGGAGTGGGAAAACGCTGACCCAAGTGAG
Source organism: Geotrichum fermentans (assembly GCA_030564905.1). Taxonomy (NCBI): domain Eukaryota; kingdom Fungi; phylum Ascomycota; class Dipodascomycetes; order Dipodascales; family Dipodascaceae; genus Geotrichum; species Geotrichum fermentans. The sequence continues at coordinate 229,846 of JAJMAG010000007.1, read as the reverse complement.
CGCGAACGCAATTTCTTGCCCAAGAAGTTCGCATCACTTCGTCAAGTGCCTGGTTACAGCGAAGCTGTTCGGGAGCGATTCGAGAGATCGCTTGATCTATACCTTGCGCCACGTGTGCGCCGTACGAAGCTCAACATTGACCCTGAATCCCTCATTCCCGAGCTACCCTCTCCCAAGGACCTGCGACCTTTCCCCATCAAAAACTCTACTATCTACCGTGGCCACCGTGGCCGTGTGAGAGCTGTCAGTGTTGATCCTTCTGGACAGTTCCTAGCTACTGGCGGTGACGATGGCACTGTGCGTGTTTGGGAAATTCTCACTGGCCGTGAGTTATGGCGGCTTAACGTTGTCAAGGGAGACAGCCATGCCGATGATGAGAAGGATCTGGAAGACAGTGGTAGCGAAGCTGAGGAGCGTGACCGCAGTGAAGACGACCACGTGGATGCTGTACAGTGGAACCCCAATGCTGATACAGGATTACTGGCTGTCGCTGCTGGAGATAACGTTTATTTATTGGTCCCGCCGTTATTTGATGTCGAGATTGAAAACAAGGGCCGTGAGCTTATCGAGGCTGGTTGGGGTTATGCTTCTAAGGAGACCAACGGCAAGGTCACTTCCAATGCTGCTGAACTGGAAGAAAATTCTGATGCCGAGGATGCGGACGATGATGACGATGACACTCCATTTGTCAAGAAGAAGATTGTTGCCAAGTGGACCAAGGCTGGCGCCAAGTTGAGCGACAATGGCGTTGGTGTCATTGTTCGGTGCAAGAAGACGATCAAGAAGCTTTCGTGGCATCGCCGCGGTGACTACTTTGTCACCGTTTCTCCCTCTGGACAGAACACAGCAGTGCTGGTGCACCAACTTTCTAAACATAACTCGCAATCACCTTTCCGCAAATCAAAGGGTATTGTCCAGGATGCCATGTTCCATCCTTTCAGACCCCACCTTTACGTTGCCACGCAGCGCTACATTCGCATTTATGACCTTGCTGCACAGACTCTTTCCAAGAAGCTCCAGCCCGGTGTTAGATGGTTATCATCCTTTGATATCCACCCACAAGGTGATAACGTCATTACGTCTTCATACGACAAGCGCATGACTTGGCATGACATGGATCTAAATTCCAAGCCATACAAGACACTACGCTACCATGACAAGGCCGTGCGTGATGTCAGCTTCCACAAGGGCGGGCTTCCATTGTTCTGCAGTGCCTCAGATGACGGAAACATTAATGTATTCCATGGTTCGGTGTATGATGACATGATGAAGAACCCCCTGCTGGTTCCTTTGAAGATCCTTAAGGGCCATGAGATCACCAACAGTTTGGGTGTTTTGGCTACTGTCTGGCACCCCAAGGAAGCATGGCTATTCAGTGCAGGAGCAGATGGCACTGCTCGTCTCTGGACTGCTTAAGCAATTATAAAAAGATAGAGTATGAAGCAAGTAAAGAGCAAAAAAAAAAATAATAAAAGTTTGTAATTTATATTTTGTTTATAGAGAAGCCAGGGCCGTAATATCACGATGGCCCAAGACTTCCCAGTCTTCTACTGGGCCTTCACAGCGCACTAACTGTAGCCGACCGCCTGTCCAACCAGTGGCCTGGGTGGCCCAATCTTCACCTAGCTCATCACGCAATCTTGATTTAACTTGTTCCATGATATACTCCTCGACTGGGTTTGTTTTCGTGTATACTAGAGACATGTGAGGATCAAACTCCTTTTTCGCCCATACTCCTGCAGCCTGAGCTGCTTCATGTGCCGCTTCTCTCTCCTGCTCGCTTGTCAATTCATGCTGACCATCTGCAATTGCTTCCAGCTTTTTTGCACGATGAAGCGACCGAAGCACAAACTCTTCTCTGCAGGTTTTGGCTAGGCTGACAAGTTCCGGGGAGGCCAGAACGGAGATGTACAGCTTCTTGAATTGCATGTCCCCGCTTAGCACTTGCCTAAAGATAACCTCGAAGCCTGGCAAACTTCGTGTCACTGCAAGCGAACGATCTAAAATATTACCGATATCTGCCTGTGGGTGTTCAGGCGAGAGCAATATGTCGGAGGTGATTGTGATATGCGGCGCAAAAGTAGGCGCGCCGTCAAAGACAAGCCGGAGCTCATTAATGACAGATTGAACCGTTTTGTATAGATGAGAGTCTGCGTCTGGCATCAGCCAGAGCGAGATGTTGAAAACCGGATCGCTCATGTTTGGAGTAAGGCAGAGGTGGAGAGAATTGAGTGGGCTGAATGAGATTCTTTCATGGCTTGTAGATTCTTAGGCTCCTTCATGTCCAAGTTCCACTCCCACGTGCCTCGCGTCTGTGGTTCGCACATCGCTGGGGACCTACGATGCGTGGCGATCCTGCGAGAGGGCCTTGATCAAGGCGCTTGACCAAGTCTCAATGGCACTTGACCTTCACTCGCCCGTCCATGGAGGGTCGCCAGGCGTAGCAGGGCCACAGCTGCTGGCCTGCAAAATACGTTGCGTTTTGTGCGCCAGTCCCGTATCTACGCTGCCGGTGCTCACTGGTTCTCTCTACCTGATCGCGGCCTTTTCACAAGCATGTGCCTCGGTCATGTGACATGCCATCAAAGATTTCGATTTTTCCAATTTTTTTTAATTTTTTTTTATTTTTTTATTTTGCCTTTCGCTAATAGGAACAGAGTCATACGCAAATCGCCGCGCGCTCCGCCGTTGAAAAAACACTGAAATTTTTTTTTATTTTTCATTTCTTCCTTTGAACTCTTTTGATCTCTCACACCTAAGGCTACTTCCTAGATCTTGTTTTTATCATGGCTACCAGTCGAGACTCAGATTACGAAATCGTCAAGCAAACCCTCAAGGATCTCGGCCTTGAGTCTTGGTCGGTGACTCCTCCTATAGTGGACTCCCGTTCCTCGTCCACCGAGGAGCACAAGCAGGAAACCACTGGTACGGGATCCGAGAATGTCGTCGTGACTGGCTCAGAGATACTTCAAGAATCCCAGCTAGACGCCGCGCATGATATCGAGTCGGAGACCACAACTGCCGCCAACACGCCCATCTCATCTGCGGTGCGAGATAAAATCAATGGTTATCATAGTAACCCATCGGCACTGGAGCTCAAAGCGCCCCCTAGCGTGCGTAGCACGGCTTCGCCCAATCCGCTTATTCATCCTTTGGATCAAATCAGATCGCAGAGTCCAAGGAGCGCGCCTTATACTAGCAACCCACCCATTGATTTTGACGGGCTTTCATGGCCCTCCATTGGCGCCAGAGAGCGTTTGGTATCGACCCCAGAGGAAAAAGCAGCCCGCGAACAGCGAATTGCGGGGGCGGTTCGCACCTTGCTGACTGAGCTTGGTGAGGATCCTGATCGAGATGGACTTCTCGAAACTCCCGAGCGATTTGCCAGGGCCATGCTGTTTTTCACTAAAGGCTACGAAGACAATGTCAAAGATGTGATCAAGCGAGCTGTATTCGAAGAGGACCATGACGAAATGGTTATTGTCAAGGACATTGATGTATTTTCTCTGTGTGAACATCATCTCGTGCCTTTCTATGGCAAGATCCACATTGCATATATTCCCAATAGCAAAGTCATTGGACTTTCAAAGCTGGCCAGACTGGCTGAAATGTTTTCGCGTCGCTTGCAAGTGCAGGAGCGACTGACAAAACAGGTAGCCATGGCACTCTGGAATATTCTCCAACCTCAGGGTGTTGCTGTCGTGATGGAGGCAAGCCATATGTGCATGGTTATGCGTGGAGTTCAAAAGCCTGGTGCCTCCACGACTACCAGCTGCATGCTCGGTCGGTTCCGTGAGTCTCACAAGACTCGTGAGGAATTTCTGACACTTTTGAATCGCCGATAAGCTGCAACCCATTGATTTCCTCTAGCCGTGATTCTCAATAATCGGAATCACTGCTCAAGATTTGCACAGCTTCTTTCACTCTAGGAAGCGATCCCCATCCTTGTGATCCTATTCAACTAAACTTACGCGCTTTTACCCATTTGCATTACAATATTTATTAAAGTCCCCCGAACATCTTCAACACTCGGTAGGGTCTCACGTCACTGTACTCAACTTTATGATGTTTTTTTTGCTTTTAATCCCGTTTTCAATTAGTACCTTTTTGTATCAATAGCTTAATTTATGCCACTTCAACAGTTCTGAAACAGGGAGGCTACATAGCCGGTATATGCGATGCATTGTTTTGCCTAGGACCTATCTTCTACGAAGGCTGTATGGGCGGTCAAAACCTTACTCCCGCTATAATTGAAAACCAATTCGAAAATTGAATAAATAAATATATTTTGTACTCTAGGTTAGCTAATACTATCTTCTATTTCAGACTGCTACAGCAGACTGAGCAGACTCGCTCTTCTCTGCTTGAATATAACAGCCGAGTCCAAAAAATGCTTGTGTTAGTGACTGCTTAACGGCTCTCTCCACTCTATAGCCACTTCCAATAAACGCCATATCGTTGCGTATACTTTCCAAGCTTGGGTCGTAATAGTCTTCTCTTTGCTCAAACAATTGCTCTTTTTGCCGGTCACCAACAAAAGGTGTGAAAGGCGTAAGAGCGCCAGGGGATTCTTCCTTGCGAGATCGACCCAGGAATGCGAATGCGGGGTTTTGGTCGAGATTGAACTTGGTTTCCAGTTCTTTGCGCCGTGCTGAAGATCTTTTGAGCACTGACGAGTTGATTTTCTTGCTGATGGCATCGGCATCGCCCTTGCTGGTAGCCAGCTCACGGATAAGTTCTGCCTTGGCATCCTTTTTCATTTGCTCCTCCTCTTGGGCTAGCTGGAGAGCCATTCGCTGGGCTTCTTGCCGCCGTTCCTTCTCATATTTAGCACGGCGTTCTTGCTTTTCGTCGTCCTCTCTCTGACGAAGCGAGTTTTCTAAAATCTTAGTTCTGTTGTCTTGCTCGTACTTTTGCAATCTCAGCTCAGTCTCTTCTGCATCTACATTGTTGACGAGATTGAATACGATCCCCTCTACCTCCTCCAAGTAGTTGTTGTAGCTTTCCAGTGAATCAAAATCTTCCTGGCGCTGATTAAACGTGCGTGCCACCCGTTTCCTTACGTCGACTTCTCGTTCTACCGACAAGTCCTCAAACAGCTGCTCCTTGAACTTGTTTTTCCTTAAGATCTTGCCACACCCGGCATACGGACACGGTGCAGGACCTAGAGAAAAAATACGATCAACGCAAGATTCGCACATTGTGTGATAGCATTCAGGGTTGACGAGAAACCGCATGTTCGGGTTCAAGTACCTGGACGACTTACAGATCGGGCACATATCTAGATTCATGTTAGCGTTGACTACTCTCGCGTAGAGATTGCGCATCGTACCATTGTCCACCGACGTGTTTCTGAATCCCCCAGACCCATTTTGTGATACCGCCGTTGCCATGTTGAGATATTGTTCGGTGTGTGGAGATGAGAAAGAAATAATATGGGTTGGCGATTGATTTATAGAACTCACACAGTTGGAACTGGGAGGTTTACCCGGGATTTGTAAGACATCTGTTCGCTGTAGGCCCAAGTCCTAAACATGAAACGAATTCGCTGATATTTTTGAGATTACAAACAAAACGTTGAAGACACCAGTGACAGCACTTTCTCCACCTGCTAGAACGAACAAGAACATCCCAGAACAAACTGGGTCTTCATAGATCAGAGTCTTTGTGTTTCCTGATGGAGCTAACAGTTCTCAGACCTCGACCATTGACCAAGAATCTAACGGGATGCTGTTCCTCAGGGAGAGTCCGACCCTCGTCCCTTTATCGGGCCCCGTTGAAATATATCTCGTCATGGGTCAACAGCGCTAACAGATTCTATCCATACGCCGTTGTTATCATGACTATTTACGCCCTATATGTCTATTGCTACTTGTTTTGCTGGAATGAATTTGCTAATAACGCTTCAATGTCAACCGGTGTAGCTTATATCACCATTTCTGGGGTTCTTGCATTCGCCGTAGCTTTCACCTGGAGTAGGATTCTCATGATAGGACCTGGAACTGCTGCGAGAATCCCACAGTATGAACTGGGGGTTTTGAGCCCTCCAGTTATATCTGAGAAAGAATTAGTTGTATACACAGACGAAGAAGCTTTATGTGGAACATCTTCACCGCCTGAAATATTTCCCTGTGATCGCCATGGATTTCCTTTATGGTGCTCGACTTGTCAGAGTATCAAACCTGACCGAGTTCACCATTCGGTGACTTTGGGCTACTGTGTGCCAAAGATGGATCACTATTGCATCTGGATCGGAGCAGTTATTGGCAACGACAACTATAGATTGTTTCTTCAATTTGTCTTTTATTACGCCTTGAAGGTAATGTTTATTTTGGGGACTTTGGGAACTTACGCCTACAGCAATTTTGATAGACTTTTAAAAGATCGAACTCACTATATTATACTGTTTGGTCTAGGAATATCGTGGATGCTCATGCTCGGCGGTGTTTTATACGTCCACATTGGATGCACCTTGGCCAACAATACTACTATAGATCTAATGCGATATGGACGGGACGATTTTCCCATCTTCAACTTCCGGGCGTCGGATGGCCTACGAGTTGTATCGCGGATGCGACCAAACGACCCTCTCCCTTACGATCTGGGCAGGTTTGAGAACTGGAAACTCACCATGGGACCCACGATCCTCCACTGGCTATTACCTATACCTATACAACCCCGAAGCAAGAAATTTCAAAACTATGAGTACAATATGTTCAATCGCAGCCTTCTTGCGCTTTTTGAACAACGATACGCCAGCGGGGAAGAAGGCTACCTTGCTTACCCCCACTTGCAGATTCACCAGAACACATCGAGTGGGATTTTAGAGGAAAAATCCGCATCAACAACTATCTCAGTGTCGGAAATCCCGTAAAGACGAAACGTTTTGAAGCGTTCACCATATTTATCATGTCTGTGCATTTATTATCTAGTTACAAGTATATTTTTTAATTCCTAATCGATGCTATATCTATAGCTGCCACTCCTTTTGCTTTTTCGACTTTTTGTTCTTGCCGTACTCATCGTACTTTCCAGTGTTGCGCTTAACTCCCTTACCTGATGCTCCAATTGTGATATTGACCTTGGGAGGTACAGGGAAACCAAACGACTTGGCAACCTTGACCAAATCGAGCTTGTCTATCTGGTACACCAACTTCGTCGAGTGGGATGCATATGCTTGCAAGTAGGCTCTGTAGCCATCGCGAGCGCTTTGATTGAGCCAGTAATTCGAAGAAACCAACTTCTCAAGTTGGCTCTGTACGTTGGCAATCTTATTTGTGGGGAATTCAAACTCGTTAAGAGGAACCTTGGCAGCCTTCAGGTAGCGCAAAAATCCAAGTTCATTGGGAGTCAAGAACATTAAACTCTTACCCTTACCGTTCGAGCCACGAGCGGTACGACCGACACGGTGAATATAGTCTCTGGGGTCATCTGGGGGGTCAAACTGGACAATCCAGTCCACAGCAGGGATATCAAGGCCACGAGCTGCGACATCAGTACAGACCAAAATACCTTGCTTGGCATTGCAGAACTCAAAAAATGTGTTAGTTCTCTTTTGCTGCTTCTGTTTGCCATGTAGATCAAGCACAGGAAGATCAATGTAATTGAGGAGTTCTCCGTAGTACTTGACGCAGTTACAGGACGACAAGAACACAATAACCTTCTTCTTTTGATTGCGCTTAAGGAATGAAAAAAGCAACAAGAAACGCTTGTCACTGTCGCAGACAACATAGCCCTGTTCAAGACCATTGGCAGTTGAAGTCTCATGCTGCTCATCGACATTAATGTATAAAGGTCCTTTTCGCAGAGAGATTCTAGCCAAATCCTCAACCTTTGTAGTTTGTGTAGCAGAGAACAACATTGATTGCCTGTCATCCTTGGGGAGAATCTTGATAATCTGCTTCATCTCCTCTTCGAAACCAATTTCCAGAATACGATCAGCCTCATCGATAACCAGTGCTTTCAGGTTCTTGAAAACAAAGCCCTTGGTGTTTTGAAGGTGATCCAGCAGACGGCCAGGAGTGGCAATCAGCAGGTTGACGCCCTTAACGAGCTTGTCAGCTTCACTGCGACGGTTGGCACCTCCAATAACAATACCGAAGGTTTGAGAGTGGAACTCCATAAGTTCACGGGCGACACCGAAAATCTGGAGAGCAAGCTCACGAGTAGGGGTGACAACAATAACACCAGTACCGTTACGAGGCTTGAATTTGAGAGAGTATAAAAGCTCGATGGCGGGGATGAGGAATGCCAAAGTCTTGCCAGAACCAGTCTTGGCAGCACCAAGGACATCGCGACCAGCAAGCAATGGCGGAATTGTTCGACTCTGTACGGAAGTCATTTTAGTGAATCCCATCTTCTCAATAGCCTTCTGGGTAGGGCCAGACAGATTGAGTTCACTGAACAGGACCTTGTCAGAGGCCCCTTCACCAGCAGTAGCGGATGGAGCAGGCATTGAAATATTACCATCCTTGTCCTCAAACTCATTCTCTTCTTCCTCATTTTCCTTTGAATCGGAGCCTTCCTCTTCTTCCTCTTCTTCGTCTTTATCTTCTTCCTCTTCCTTCTCATCCTCCTCTTCATCACTCTCAGCCTCAGCCTCAGCCTCAGCTTCAGCAGCTTCGTCATCACTTCCCTCTTTTCCGTTCTTTTCTAGCAGATCCTCAATATCTTCAAGGTCATTATCGATCTCATCGGCCAAGTTTTCTGTTTCTTCTTCGTCCTCAGACTCTTTCTCGACCTTAGCGGGCTTACTGATCTTCTTTTTGCTGGTGACGTGATCCTTCAGCTTTTTATCAAGTTTCGCCTTCTTCTTAAAGAGAGCAGCAGCTGTTGTAGGTGCCGGCTTGCCGTTGGCAGCACTCTTCTTAATTTTTTCACCCTTCGATCTCACTTTTCCCATGTTTGGTGTATTCTTGGTCAGTGAAAGATTCTTGGAAATTCTGATAAAAAAATAAAAATAAAAATTTTGGAGTTGGGAGGAAAGAAAAAAATTTCATGATTTGCCCTTGCCCAGAAAAGATCGGTGCCTAGTTCTCACCGAGAAAAATGGCGGAAGGGAAATCCAACTTCAAGTGTTTATCAAATAGAGGGGACAAGCCTCGAGGAATGAGGGTTTGTATGTTATAGATTATGTACATTTATTTAAAACAAGAAAGGCTGTTTCCATCTGCGTGCTTCATCATCGAAATCCATTTCGAAATTATCTAAAAGCTTTTCCTCGCGTTCGGCGGTTTTAGTGAAAGCATCGTCGTCGGCGATATCATCGAGGAGGACTTTTCCAGCCTTTCCTTGTCGCCACCTATCGACCCAAAAGGCTGCAGCTCCTGTAGGATTATATCCTCCACCCTTTTGCTTGGGCTTTAAGGTGGTCGTCCATATAGCTTTCAATAGCGTATTTATGTTGTTTGTGGGGTAAGGCAAAAAGTCTCTGTAAAACTTTCCGTCTGGTGAAGCAAGATTCAGGCGGTACAACAGGTAGTCGGCTTGAATCTCCGGTTCAACAATTGAAGTACGCATCGCTCCCGTAACGGCTAAAGCGATCATGGTCTGCTCGTCCTTGACGTGTGGTACAAATACGCCTGGAGTGTCGAAAATGTAGATTGGAGGATTGGAACTGATCTTGATTTCGTTAGAAATTCCTCTTGTTACGCCTGCAACTCCTCCAGTTACTGCTGCCTTTTTCTTGATAGATGTTCCCGCCGTTCGAATAGTATTCAAGAATGTACTTTTGCCAACGTTAGGCATTCCTGTTACCAACAGATGTGCACCAAGAGGTGGCGCCGGGGTAATAGATCCATGAATATCTACGTCACGTTAGCCTATATGACTCTCGCACATAATTCCTTGTACTTACTCTTTGCTATCTTGAGGACTTTGCGTATGTCGCTGAAGCTATTGCAATCAACTGACATGGCGTTACCTTCTGGGTGCCATTTCTCTATTGTCTACCATATTAGAATATCCCTTTCGCCTGAATCGTAACTTACCTCTGTCTTCAGCGGACTAAGATCTCTTTTAGAGTATAAAATTACCCTTGGAGTACTGCCCATGACTCTTGCAAACAAGCCGTTTCTTGTACTGATGGGGGCTCTAGCATCTCTGATCTCCACTACCAAATCCACCTGCGGTGCTAGAGACCTCATTTTTTGTAAGGCCACCCGATGGTGGCCATGAAAGTTTGCCAATGTGACGTTGTACTTTGGAAACTCAAGCCTAGGCTTGAAGTTCGCGATAATCTCACTTGGAGACAATTTTGGCTTGATCATGATGAGCTTGGTGGGAGGAAATGCTAACGCTCGAACTTCTGGTAGAAAACTTTTTTCAGTACCAAACTTTTTTAGCACCACAGACAAAATGCCTTTGCTCATGATAACTGGATATCCGTCGTCGGGCAAAACGCGGATTGCTGAGCAGCTAGTCAAGCAACTACAAGAAAAGATCATAGAGTCAGGCCCAAAATACTCGCATATCACTATCGAACTGGTTAACGATGAACGGCTAGGGATCTCTAAAGAGACGTACCGAGAGGCAAAATCCGAGAAGAGCACGCGAGGGTTGCAAATGTCCGCTGTCAAAAAACTCCTTAACAAAGAAACGATAGTGATCCTCGACAATCTCACTTACATTAAGGGATTTCGATATCAGTTATTCTGTGAAGCTAAGGCACTTCTCACCAACTCTTGTGTTCTTCAGGTCGGTGCTCCAGTAGAGAAATGCAAGGAATGGAATACTCAAAGGGAGGATGGCTGGGCTCCTGATCTCTTTGATGCTCTGGTTTTCAGATATGAAGAGCCGAACGGAATGAGCAGATGGGATTCTCCACTTTACACGGCCGCCTATGACGACGCCCAATTACCTATTGCTGCCATTTGGGAATCGCTTGTATTGAACAAGCCCAAGCCACCAAACCAAGCTACAGTGCTGAAGGCCGCTACGCCTAGTAATTATCTCTTTGAATTGGACAAGATAACTCAAGAAATTGTGTCTGCAGTTTTAGACATGCAAAAGGTTAACCCTGGAGGTGCTGTTAAAATCAAAGACTATACGACACTTGTTCAACTTCCCTACAAAACTCTTCCATTAGCTCAACTTCAGCGAATTCGACGAAATTACATTGCGCTAAACAAAATGAAGACGGTGGAAACGTCCCGGATTGCTTATATGTTTATTGACTTTTTGAATAAGAACTTTGAACGAGAGTAAACAATGAATCAAATAATGCATTACACCAAGGAACAAAAAACGTTTATAGAAATAGTGAACATATTCGTTTGAGGAGATCGTAGACAGAAACTTGCAATAAAGTTGAGCACGAGTAATCATATATAAAGAGAAAGTTTCTGCGTATAACTTAATGCATTTTTCAACACTAGGCAGGGTTTTAAGCTTTTTAAATGTATAAATGGCAGTACAATCTCTCTCTTCAGCATGCAGAGATATGTGAGGTTAAATGCCTTAAGTTATCACCATAATACTGAACAGACATCGCAAGTAGGTGTCTGAAGTGGAAAAATACTAGAATTCAGACAAAATAGCTAGATTAAAATTCAATTCACGGAGCTGAACAATTAAAACGTAAGAATAAAAAACAAGGTCGTTGAGCGATGTCTAACGAAAGCACAATTATCAAGACTTTACATAAACTTCTTAAAACAGAATGTAAGGGCGTTGATAAACAACTTGACACAGTCGTCTTGGTCGTTGCTGCCACTCTGCTGTTGTTGGTTGTGGGGCTGTTGGTGCTGCTGAGGGGGCTTGTTATATGACATTCCGGAACTACCCTGGTAACCACTGGTATTGCTCAAGTCAATGACTAACACACCGCTGTTACCCGACTCAGTGTGGTAACTTAGGTTATGCTTCTGGCAAAGTTCGATCACTGCAGGCTTGATTTTGGCAATATGAGACTCTGAGTGAATACCTTTACCTGTGATGCTGTAATAGTGTCAGCTCGGGGACAAAGCCAAAAATCATAGCCAAAAAGCCTTGTAACATACACATTGAGATGAGATTGGTTTGTCTGAATAGCATGCTGGAGTCGCATTTCTAGAGCTTCAATAGCCTCTGTTAAGTGTTAGGTTATGAAACTTCACGTCCGGTTCACGTGTACGCATACCTTTGACGTAGAGGCCATGGAGATCGATCTCATCTCCAGCAGAATCAGCATTATTGGCTCTAAAGACAAATTGCTTGGCCTTCTCATTGTATTCATCCATTTTCTCGCCATGTTTCTTGCCCATTTCTGATAGTCGTTTGGCCTCGGCTCCATCTCCGTTGTTGTAGGCCTGCTTAGACTTTTCAAAGCACTCGGCGCGTCGTTCATACTCCTTGTGTGCCAGATCACGCAGGCGCTTGTATTCAGGATCTTCCGAGTGATTATAATCACGGGGAATGGATCTGGCTATTGAAAAAAAAAAATTTAGTACTTGACGCTGGTCGAAGTGAGTTTCACTTACAAGGCAGCTCAATGTCAGCCGTACTCATATTGTCGGAATAGTAGCACTAAGAGGGGTTAAAGTAAACAAAATGAAAAGGCGCCAGCAGAGCCAATATATTTATCCCAAAAGTAACAAGGTAATCCCGAGCTAAAGCAAAGCAGTCCTAATCTCCTTCGAGGAAGAGAAGAAGAGTATATAGAAAAGGTTGGTGTTTTCATTTTCGGCTGTAGGATTTAAAACATAACAAGGCGTTTATTGCAGAGACCATCACGAACCCGTACCCTGAATACATGCAATCGGACCAAAAAAATATTTCTTACGCCGACCTTGAATTTTAACCTTCAATGACGGTCACTATGTAGGGAATCTGGATGAAAGTGACGGTTCTAATATATCAATGAACATAGAAGAAAGATATCTTTGACAGAGCGCATGAAGAATATTGTAGGAAAGAAAGGGAACAATTGCGAACACTTAAATACGAAATAAATATTGAGTAGCCATAACATAAAAATACATTTCAACAAAGAAGGGAAAGCTGTGGGATTGCAGAGATTTCTCGCTATGGGCATAGCTAGAAATCATTCGTGAAGATTTATATAGCTGAAAAGCAAACTGAAGTTGATTCAGGCCGAGACTGAGCAGGAGGTGTGAGGAATTTACCAAGGCTTAGCATCTATTGTATATTGTTAGTTCTATAATCTTTGCGATGCAAAGGAATGCGCAAAAGCAAACGGACCTACCTTGCTGAGTGGGCAGAAGGTTGAATCTCTTCTTGAGAGTGACTCTCTGTCTGGAGTATTTGTCGTCGGGAGAGAAACGAGCAGGGTGGGCGGACTTGGTGATCTCACCAGACTCGGTGACCTTCTGGAGGGTGTAGACACGCTTGCCCTCGGCGTTCAAAGTGTACATCAAATGCATTTTGTCGGTAGTTATGGAATGAGTCGAGAGTAAACGAGACGGTAGTCAGGATATTCAGTCGAGATGAGATTTGAAAAACGTTTCACAGCGTTTGAAGTGGGAGAAGGAAGATTCAAAAATTTTCAAAATGCCCTAGCCCTTTGGTCACATGACTATGTTATGGACATCCATCGTGTTTTCCCCAAAGGCATCATGGCGACGAGACCCATGGAAAACTACAAGACACTGGTCATTCGGCTGCAGAAGTCTCGTCAGTTTCTTTGAAAGGATATTGTCGACTCTAATTACGCGAGAGAGGTATCACTGTGTTACCAAAGTGCCAGGATTTCAGAAACCCTTCTTCTGCAAGCCCAATTTGAAGGATATTTTCATCTAAACCCATTAGACTATCCGCTCCACTAATGAATTCCAATCCCTTGGTGATCTCAGCTCGCTGCTAAAGCGGCAGATTGAATGTAAAATTTTCGTTGATATAATAAAATAAAAAAAAAAACAGGGATAATAATAACAGATTAATTTTCATACAGACAAGATAGACAAGCCATGAACGTAGCCTAAGCTCATCAATTTCTTCTCAATGCACATGTGGTTCGTACGCAATACTTCTAGCACTTGCCCAACTAGAGGACACATTGATTATATGAGAACCATTTCAAGAAATAGCTGCAATTGAATAGCAATTGTGTGTGATATACACGGGCAGAGCGAAAAACGACCGATGTACTACATGTAGAGTTGCTGCGAGATCAAATCGCTCCAATAACATGTGTTATTATACTTGAGTATCCACGTTGATGAAAAGCAGCTACACCTAAAACGTTTTTCAGTGGGAAGAGGATAAAAAAAACATGATATATTAGACAAGATAGATAGTAAATACAATAAGACTAAAAATCAACATTTTGATTTAGACCTTGTCCTCAGAGAGACCATGCTTCCAGTAGATGAGGTAGGGGGTGACACCATCCTCACGGTAGTTGAGGAGGACAACCATTCCATCGGGATCCATGGACTCACCAGTGAAGAATTCGTAATCCTTGAAGTTGGCAATGATCTTCTTGACGTAAGCGGCAGCGCCCTTCTCGAAGACGGCAACGGCGTCGGGGTTCTTCTCAGCGAGCTGAGCCTTGACTCTCTTCATGTAGCCCTTGATGTAGGTAACAAAGGACTTCTTGTCGAAAGAGGTCTCCTGGAGGCGGAAAGAGTAAACAACGTTGTTTGTGGTGATGGCACCTTCCTCCATCTCCTCACCAGCTTCCTCGGCAGAGGGGTTAGCACCAATATCAATATCGGCACCAGGCTTGATGGTGATGTTCTGGGAGTTGACCTCGTAGACAGCATCGTCAACGGTGGTGTAGTCGTAAGCGTCCGAGAACATCTCGTCGCCGGAAATGATATCCTTGAAAATAAGCATTTTGAAGAAGTGCTACTGGTACTGATTCTGCTGTAAGGGTGAGGCAAAAGCTGAAGAAGGGAGAAAAGAAAAAGCGAAGAAATCGCAAGGTGTAGCGGCCGCACAGAAAATTTTTCCTCCCAATTTCGAGCTAGGGCTGAAATATTCTAAGGGACAGCAATTACTCTGGGGTACTGGGCATAAAGGAAATTTGAGAGGCCAGATCGCGGAGTTGGACGCTTGATTTCAAGCGTGTTGAACTTCATTAACTATGGCAGAAATAAGTATAAAAGGTTCCTGCTTGTGGAAAAGCATGAGAATGACCACATGTAAACTCTCAGTAAACATTGAGTGCATTCTTTGGGAAGGGCCAATTTGGTTCATTAGACAAATATACACCTTTATCGTGAGGAACTAAATACCGATCCTATAATATATAGAAGCCATTTACAATTTAAGACCCGTTATGCTAGAAATCCTCCATCAACCGTTAATTCTGTCCCATTCATATGCTCATTTGTAGCCAGCATCAGAGCAGCGTCCGCTATGGCACTCGTGGGAATCAGCGCGTTTGAAGGGCTGGTTGCTGCAAACAAATCTTTTAAAGGGCTGTCCAATACAGACTCAGCCATTTCGGTATCCACTAGTCCAGGGGCAATGCTGTTTATTCGAATGTTACGACCGCCAAGTTCAACTGCTAATGACCGAGTAAAGGCGCTCACACCTGCCTTGGTTGCGGCATAAACACTGGTGCCTTTTACACCACGGTGCCCAAGCACACTCGAAATGTTAATAATGCAGCATGGTCGTTTCTGGCGAATCATTGGTTTTATCATTGACTGGCTCGCATATATAGTGCCCAGAAGGTTGAGGTTGACTATATTATCGATGGTATCTTTGGGCGTTGCCAGTAACAGTGAGCTCTGAGAAACACCAGCACAATTTACTAGAACATCAATAGTATGTAGCTTTGTGCCAATATCGGACTCAGTGAAAACCTTCGCTTGACTCAGATCAAATGCTGCAACATTGTGGGTCTGCGAAGAGTCTACCAGCGGTAAACTTGAAGCTGCTGTTTCGAGTTTGGTCTTGTCGCGGCTCAGCAGTATGACGGACGCACCTTCGGACGCAAAGCGCTGAGCAATGGCTAGACCGATTCCCTGGGACCCTCCAGTTACAAGACATTTCCTACCGATCATACTAAGGAAACCGGTGGCTGCAGCAGTCGTGCTGTATAACTGTTTGGCGAACATTTCAACCGTTTCGTTGTCTAAGTAGTGATCTCCAGATGTCTGCGGGAAACTTTCTGATCAACATTTGACTTGTCCCATTCCACACTCCGCCTGGTGAGATCTTCAGAGAAACTACAAGCCCCAAATTGAGTGAGAGAATAATTGACAATGACAGGAATACTATCGTTAGTCATCTTTAGACCAAAGTTCATGAAAAAGGCGGTTCGATTCGCGTTCGAGCCTATCATTTTACCAGTGACGATGATCACATCTGGAACCTTTCTTTATCCAATCCAAGTACCTTGAGAAAAAGGTTATAAACAAACCATTTGCTAACTGTTTAGGGCGTATATTACTTTCTTTGCAGTCCGGTACTTTGGGCATACTTGATGACGGTTTTGCTACCTCAACTCATTCTGACTGCTATGGTCTATGTTTTCATGTATAGCCTGCTATACCCCCCTCAGGCAGTTATTGCTATATTTTTCAACGGACCCACCGGTCTCCTGACTGCGTGGCTGGCCATGATTCACCAGTCAGCCGTTGTTGCCTCTATGCTGTCGAGATGGCTACTTCTTCCAACACCTCTGCGTATGATGTTTGAAGCCATACTTACGAAGGAAGGACTTGATGATCTGGTCGTCAGAGGCCGTGCGCGCAGAGTTTACAAGCCGTCTTTAATCTTGAGGATTCGTACCTATATTCAAAAAATGCCGCGAAACTTCCTAATCCCTTTATGGTTCATCAAGTCTGCTGGAATGCTGCTGCTTCATTTTATACCTATCTTAGGACCTATGCTAGCAGCGCTTCTTGCTGCACCGAAGCGTGGCCGCGCCACGCACACCCGATATTTTGAGCTAAAAGGCTATACAGCTTTGGAAATAAAGCACGCAGTTGACAGTAGGCGAGGCCAATACACAGGGTTTGATATATCACTCATGCTACAATTTGTGTTCTAACTATATTAGATTTGGTTTGATGGCAGGCGCCATGGAGGCAATCCCGTTTCTTGGTTTGCTTTTTTTATTTTCAAATACATGTGGTGGAGCATTATGGGCTGTAAGCATGGAGAAGTCATTACAAAAGGGAGAACTAGGCAGTTTCCGGTATGCGACTCAGCGTAAGGCTCGCCGTCTTCTGGCAGGCGCTTGATATGGCATTTACAAAATTGAATCGTACCAAATAGGGAAGGTTTTGGTGATAAATATGTTATACGGTGGTATTTAAAAATACAAAGCCAGACATGAGTATAAAGGGTTTAGTTAAAACAGGTAAACACTGTCAATACAGCCAAAACCGGCAGCTACTCCACCTTCATCGCTGGATTCAAGCTTTGAGCGTAGTAACCAACCAGCTTGTTCATTATGTGTAATCTGACCAGAGGTCTGATTCCACAAAACAGTCCCGAACACACCAAGCTCGGAAACAATGCTTCCGTTATAAATCTGACCAGCTCTTAAAATCTTGTTATGGAACTCAGGAGGAACAATCAGCTCCATAAGGATGTATGCACCCCAGCTGTCCTCTGGAATAGATTTGAGAAAAGCAGGAATATTTTCTTTGTAGACATTGTTGCCGCCACCTTCACGTTGAGGCTTCAGGACGTACTTTTCAGGGCTCTCAAGAGCCAACTTGCGAGCCTCAAGTCCAGAAGGAGAGTTATCCATTGGATAGATCTTGACAAAGGTGGCTTCAAGCTGTTGAATTATGTGTGGCTCAATCTGTTTTGCACCATCTTGGCCTAAAAACTTTTCAATAATCTTGGGGTCAGTCAAAATCTCCTGTATTTTCTTGGATCCAGACAATTGGGTTAGTAAAGATGGGCACTTGATGGCATGCGTAGTTTCGAGGTACAAACGAGCATCCCACTCAACTTCTGTGGGGAAATCGGTTGGTGCATAACCCGATCTGTAGTACACCACAGAAATCTCAGAACCAGTAGCAATGTGAATGAGTCTATTAACATTGGGGGTACCAGGCTCAGTAACATAACGGGTCTTTTCACGGACTTCACTAAGTGTGAGCCTGAAGGAGCGAATTCCGTGGTTTTCGTAAAGAGAGTACTCAAGATGGCGTTGATCGAAAACGTTGCGCTCCCCAGGCTGAACAATAAAGAGTACGGCAATGGAAGAAGGCAGGTTAGCTTTAGAAAGAGAGCTATCGACATATTCCTTGTGACCAGCAGCCAGGCCATTGGCAAGCTCAGTCAAAGACCTCGAGACACTGGTTTGGATATGATCACCAGAAGGGCCATAAACCCCAGAGTGAGCAAGATAAGTGTGTAGTTCAGAAACCTTTGTAGAAAGTGCGCCGAATGAAATGGAGACAGTATTGAACTCGATTTGCTTGATAGCAGCACTGTCCAAATACCCACGGGCATGCTTGTCTACAATGTAATCACTTCTAAACAATCCAAGGGTCAAAGGCTGAGAAAGGCCGACTACTTTCGCCTTGAGGTAAATTTCCCAAAGCTTCCCTGTGAAATCTCTGTCCAGCTTGAAGACACTTATCAGTTAGCATAACAAGACATCATAAAACGCAACATCGCGAGGTACTTACTCAGTCAATGACTCACGCAACCATTCTTCGTCATTGGATACGCGAGAATAGAGCTCATTGAAGGATTTCTGCACCGTTAGGGCATTGGCCATGCCAGACTTGGGAAATGGCGAGGGATACACAGTGACTGGTGCATGGACGGCAGTAGTTCCTTCGCCCTCGGCGGTAAGCATCGCCAATCCATGACCTAGACTCCAATCTATGATAGTTTTGTTGATGGAAGTCTCCTCTTCGGATGAGACCTTAGGAGGATATGAAGGGTATTCCATTGTTGTTGGTACAGGTGAGGGATTGGAAAAAGTTTGGCAAGTTATGAAGTTCTTTGGCGATACAGAATTCTATTATGGCGACATTTCAACGCTCAAGAAAATGGTTTTCGGGTAAACACCCAAACGCTTCTTACAAATATAATATTATGATTCAGCTATTTTCAAAATACAACTTTTTTGCCCTCAAACTTGACAGGGGCAGCTGAGAGCTTTTTCTTTGCTTCCCAGGAAGGATGAAGAGCCTCGCTAGGAGCCGATGAGTTTGATGGTTTAGATGGACCATCATCGCCAAAAACAACCTTCTTGCCCTCGAACTTGACTGGAGTAGCTTTGAGCTTCTTCTTGGCCTCCCAGGACGGATGCAGAGGTTTCTTATCTGGCAATTCAGGAAGATTTCGTTGTGCAGGACGTTCGATTCCAAGCTCCTTCCTTCGCGCTTCACGCTTCTCGAATTCAGCCTGTCGCTCAACCCATTTGGCCTTTTTCTCCTCCCGCTCCTTTTTCAAATGGTTGGCATTCTTGCCATACTTTGCCTCAAAAATTGCACGACGAGCACGTTGACCTCGGCGGTTCTTGCGTTCCGTGGTAGCCGCCTTCACTACTCGGTCATTATCCATATCGTAGCCTCTGTCTCTAGGAGCATCCTCCATTTCTTCATCGTCTGATCCACCAGAAAAGTATCCTGTAGCCAGAGCGGGGAGGTTGTACTTTTCCTCCTCATCTTTTTCCTCCTGCTTTCTCTTCTGCGAAGACTTCTCAATTTCTTCTTCGTCAGGGAATACAAAAAAGTCGTCTTCGGCTTCAGAGCCGTTCTCTTCATCAGCATTCGTGTGAGGCACCCTCGTAGTTCCAAGTATTCCTTCACCTTCCTCCTCGTCTTCTTCGTCGCTCTCATCGCTAGAGGCCGCAATTTGATTTTCATATTGAGAATACTCTTGAAGCTCTTCATACTCAGCCTTAGCCTTTTTCCGTCGTTCCTTCTTTTCCTGATGTTTCCGCTTGGCGATTTCAGATGCTGTTTCTTTTCTCTCTACCTTAGCTGCATATTTGACAGCGGTGACCATATTTTCACTGGCAGCCTTAACTGCAGCCGTACTACATATTCTAGACACCACGTTGAGAAGAGCTGGGCTTGCCGATTTGTAAAACGTAATCACAGGCGAATCTTCAGGAGGATTCACGATACTACTTGACAAAAAGTCTGGTGGGTTCTCCTTTGCATGCTTGTTGGGAAGAAATGACTTTTGCATGAACTTAATGGAGTGAATAGAAGTCAACTGGGCGACATCAATGCTTTTGAGCTCAGTCTGCTCTTCTCTTAGTTTTTTGAGCTTTTCCTCGTTTCCCTCTTCTTTCTTGATACGCTTGGCGATCTTGAGGCCCTCGGTCGTTTTTGCAGTTTTTAGCGCCTTCTGAATCTCTTTCGAATAGTGGTGGATCTTCTGTTCGACAATTTTCATTCGAAGTTCTCGAATCTTTGCTTTATCTTCCTCCGATATTTCCACTGGATTTTCCTTCTCTGCTTCGTCCTGAGCCTCTGCAGCAATCATATCAGCCCTATGAGTGTTTTCAAACTGGCCGCTATGTTTGTGGCTACTGCGCTCTTCCTTCTTGACTTTCCTGATATGCTTGTTAGCAGCAAACTGAGATCGAACTAGGCGTGTATTGCTAACTGTCCGTGAGGCCTGAGCCTCTAGCAAATCCAGCTTCCACGTAAGGTTCTCTTTCCGTTTCTTCCCGTTAGTTTGTGGCATGGTGGTGATCTGGTAGAGTAAAGCTACAGTCAGTTGGGAGGTTTAAAATTTTTTCCAGTCCCAGTCTAGTATTACGATTAGATTCCAGCCTTATGCTGTGTAGTGCTTCAAACGTTCAAATTATTGAATTTTTAATAATACTATTTACATGGAACCAAAATGCTTGAGATGATGTGAGAATTATTTCTTCTCTTCTTCTTTGGCCTTTGCAGGTTCCCAAGCCTCCTGCCAGACGACCGTAGGTGGGGTTTCGGTAGGGACTCTCAGTTCTGGGGTAAATCTCTTTCCACGTTCTCTCTTAGTTCCCTCAAATGCCAAGAATGGGTCTGTGGCTTCCAGTTCTTCACAGGCTTCAACGATCTTGTTGTACTGAGCCTCCAGTTGTGCAGCGTGGGCGTCGCGCTGGTTCTTTTGGAAAATCGCCCAAGCCCTACTAGTAGCATTGTGACGGAGCAAGTCCTCCAAGGAAAGCTTTAGTCGACGAGGCTGCTTCTTACGGGCAGAAAAGACTGACAGTTGTGTAACGAGTCTCTGAACATTGGCGGACTGAGCTGCGTTAACCTTGGTGCGCTTTCCACGAACGGCAACCTTCGGAGTTAACATAGCCTGTTGAGCAGGCATGGTGGTTGAAGGACGAGCCAGGGTTGAAGAGGCCAATCTCAAAGCACTTTGAGCTCTTGTGAAGGTAGAAGAAAATGACATGTTCTGAGGAGTTAGATCGATGCCAGAGCAGTAAAGCTTCAAGCACTACTTACAATGATCGGGGGCTGCAGTCGAGATGGATTCTGGCACTGCTGAGAGGATTTTTCACAGAATTCGTGCCCCAACCCTGATGTATATTTCATTGGTGAGAGTTTAGAATAATCTATTACGTAATAAAGTACGCGTTCGAATCGCGCATACCGAGCTTAAATTTCGCGATCCTCAGGGCACAAAACAAACAAACAACAGAAACGTGCTTTGGAATGCTGGCTTTTCAGTTTCGCTTTTGCGTTCTTCGACCAGTTTTTGAAACCTCCAGATATCTCCGGAACCCAGTTGCTACGACTCTCTACAGCTCTCCCCTCAGTCTGGTTCCAGTATACCTGAAACCTCTTTTCTCTAACAATTTCCCCTGACCCTCTAGGAGCATAGCTGCACCTGCCCGCACGCACGACGCTCACATTGCACACTCTGAGGCACTCTTTTCTGAGCAACTCTCTCGTTTTGTCACACTCTACAATTAAGGGACTGGCAGCCCAATATTCTTATGAATCTTTTTTATTCTTCTCAATTCCTCTTGTTTCTTTCTTTTGTTCAATTCTTTCCAGTGTGAACCATCAACTTTTTCATACGTTGCAAAGCAGTGAGTACTGTCTGATCTCCCTAAAAGTCCTGATAAAATTCATGGCACCAGATCTCTCCCGATATTTATTTGAACAAACTCAATTTATTTAATTTTCTAGCGAAGTCAAGCTATCAAAGCTATATACCCCAGCCACTCCCATGCGCAGCCAGGAGCCCTCGAATTGCAATTTAGAACTATTGCAAGAGATCTTTGATACCATTATCAAATCCCTGTGGATAGATCCGAACCCTAGTGATATCGATTCGCCGTTCGATGTTAGACGTCTACCGGTTAAAGAGAATCCCGAACATTTTCCAAGAATTCAGGAGACGATCCAAGTTAAGGCCCAGTTGAAAAAATTAAAGTGCATCGTCGGATTTTTACATGAAAAGTTGAACGAAAGAGCAGCAGCCATCAAGTTTGAATGGGAAGAGACTTTGGCCTTTACCACTTCCCATACTTCACCGAACACGGAAGACATATTTGAGGGGAGTTTTATGACCTTACCGCCTAAGGAAGAATCAGATGATTCCTTCAACTCTTCAGTGGATAGCATGAGCCCAGCGCAACTTTTTGATGGTGCCTTGAATAGCACGGTACGAAATACAAATCGATATTCCATGGTTTCTTCCGTATCTAGTACTACTGAACCTTTTCATACTGGCAACCAGAAAAGTCCACATTTACAAGGTGTCGATACTCCTTTCCAATTAAGCTCAACGCCAGAACAGTCCAGAGTTCGACCATTGCAGCCAAGGGCTTTTCGTGAATCTATGTACTTATCACCACATAACGAAGCAAAGACACCACTTTCAAAACCAATGATTGATAAAATCAAATCCCGGATGCTCAATCACTCTCACACACAAACGCCAGGTTATCTTGCGTCCACCGCCAGCTCTCGAGCGTACGCGCAATCAAGTATACCCGAGATAACGAACACATTGCGACCTGGCTCTGCTGCCAGTTCTAACAACTTGCGGTCTCGTTCCAGCTTGCCTTCAATGAAGCGGCCCTCCTCGGTGATGCACAACTATACCCCACAAAAGCAGCAATACCAGTTCATTCCGTCCACAATCATGGGGCCACCTTCTCACGTCGCTCCGCATCTCTACTCTGTACAGGAAGGTTCCTACACTCCATCATCGCAAACCAGGGCTCATTCTCTTCGTAGAATGTCGTCTGTAAGCACACTCCGGACTTCCTACTCTACGAGTTCCCACAAACCATTGCCATTCAATAGCCCACCTCAGCCTGAAAGTAAATGGCAGCCCACTTGCACTTGTCCAGACCATATGCAGTTTGTTGACGACATCGATTACCTACCCTCAATTACACCTAGCCATTCTTATACGCCCAATCGCCACTTAATTCATGATCCACATAGTGGCATTCCTCAGCTAAAAATGGCCTCACCTGTTCGAAGACGATACAGTGGGGTGCCTCTTTACCATTCGCAACTCAGAGATTCTAGTTATCCTCAACGCGTTGGCTCGCCCGCGCGAAACTCAGTCAGTACGCGAGTGGTTTCGGATCCGGTTCGAATGGGAAATCACATTACAGACACCTTTTGAAAAGGATATTTAGGAAGCCCTCTGCCGTGCATTGATGGTTTCATTTGCTTTTCCAATTATTTATTCATTTTGCATAGTTTATTGGCAGTCTTCTTGTACAACATGATCCCGGAAGAAACTTGTGATGACTTCTCTCAAATTGAGATTCTAGCTCAAACCCATTTTCAGTAATACTTTCATAATAATTATCCAATGAAACACTATTTTCACTATTAGATTGTGATAGGAATAACATATCGCCAGATACAACCGCGAAGCTGTATTTTGATAAAGTGAGCTCTTGTTCATTACATGAAATTTAAGATAATGACACATGTCAGTCGACCATCTGTCATAATTCTAGTAAAAAATACGAAGTCAATCCATAAAAATGAAAGCATTTTCGAACTCCGTTTTACGAACATGAAAGCTTTGGATATTGCACGTTAAGAAACAACTTCCAGTATTGGCGTTCAGTTAATCGCATACATGTGTATATGCATATATATTCGTATAGACTACATCTTGCTTTCTGGAGATTGCAAAAATGACACACAAGCTAGCGTGATCTAATAACAGCAAAAAAACCAAAGTGCACATGAAGAACTGAGATGTTTTTCAGTTCGAGTGTAGTTCAACATGAGTAATCACTTTCATAAGAGCACTTGAGGACAGTAAGACTTCTTTATATCCTTATATTCTTATTCGCATTACTATACTGTGGGTTTAACTTGAGTTGGGACTATGACACATAATACGTTACTTCTGACATAACCATACTAAAAATTACAAAAGCATGATTTTTCTGTTAGCGTTGTGGTAAAATCTAACAACGCCAATAATCAACGCTCACCTTGCTCAAGTCTTACGAAAGTACAGCATGCAAATCAATAGCACTCTGTATGCGAGCTAACATGAAACAAAGAGAAATCAAACACACGAGGATTTCATTCAACGATACAGGTTATTATCTACCATACTACATACAAGAGACGTTGCTATTAGCCAAGATATGTATTGGATGGTCCCAACACGTTCGCCCAAATAGGCAACTAATTAACAAAAATTATGTCGCCAGAGCTACCAATCCACACCGGCCCTCCAGCGCGCTTTCCCCAAACAAACACAAAACAAAAAAACGCGATGCCATGAATAGCCAGGCGAGTAGCTCCAAGGGGCCGCTTCCACGCGCCGTGATTACCTCCGCAAATGGAGGAAAACTGCGCGACAAAACAACGGCACTCCTCGAACACACGTTCGAAGACGAGTCGGGGTTGGAGTATGGCGGCACTGCGTTTGGCGACTTCGCGACGTACATGGCGGCGAAACAAACAAAACTTCAGAATCAAGCAAGAGTTGCAGTCCAGGAAGCGGGAGATGACGATGACGACAATGATAATGACGATAGCTCGGGAAATATAAGAACACTCTTTAGAGGCTGCGTCATTTATATCAATGGGTATACAGGCGACTACTCGTCAGAACAGCTTCAGCGGATGATTATAAAGTACGGGGGCGTCCATGTGAACCACATGTGGGGAGGCAAGACGACAGTCACGCATATTGTAGCGTCGACTTTGACAGCCAGAAAGAGGGAAATGTTTGATCGATACAGAGTGGTCAAACCGGAGTGGGTGGTCAAGTGCGTGGAGGCAGGAAAGCTGGTGCCATGGCAAGAGTACAGAACGATTGAAAATGCAAACATGCCAGGCCAAACCACCCTGAATATGGGCCCGCCGAAGGTGCCAGCTGAGATGCCACCTCCCGCAGTGCCTCACTTGCAACCAGAGAGTATTCCCCGAATCACGGATCCTGCCTTTATCAAGCATTTCTACGAGCACTCTAGGCTGCACCATCTAAGTATGTGGAAAGCCGAGCTTCGGCGAAAGTACTTGAATATTGCGCAGTCCAGTAGTCAAAAAACGGGACCTTCGTTACCGCCCGACACACCTCGAATTATTATGCATGCCGATTTCGACTCCTTTTTTGTAGCCGTCGCACTATTGAGGCACCCGGAGCTCAAGGATAAGCCAGTGTGTGTAGCGAGTGGCACTCACGATTCCAGCGATATTGCCTCGGTAAACTACGTGGCCCGCCAAAAGTACGGCCTGAGTAATGGAATGTGGCTCAAGCGCGCCCGTCAGATGTGCCCTCAATTGACGATACTCAAGTTCGACTTCCCGGCGTACGAAGTGGCGTCGCAGCATTTGTATGACGCTTTGTTGGAGCTGGAACCAGATACTTTGTACCCCGTGTCGGTGGACGAGGCAGTCGTGGACGTGACAACACATGTGTACGGCTTGCTGGAAGACGGCGAGAACGCGACAGAAGAGGAGATTGCATATGTGGCACAAGAAAAGGTAGCTGCGCGTCTAAGAAACGTTGTTCGAGCATCCGCAGGGATTGAAATCAGCGTTGGAATAGGCAACAATATGTTGTTGGCACGGGTTGCACTCGCCAAAGCCAAACCTGAGGGGCATCTTTGTATTCGCTGGTCAGAGAGGCTGAACATTTTGGATGATGGCACTATTTCCCTGCGAGACCTTCCGGGTGTGGGGTACTCGGTTGTGAGCCGGCTTAAGGAAGAGCTTGGGGTTCACTCGCTTGCTGAGATGCGCGAGAAGGTCACGCAGCAACAACTGGAAAGCGTGTTTGGGCCCAAGAGCGGAAAGCGTCTGTGGGAGGTGGCGCGTGGGATTGATGACACTGACATCAAGGAATGCGTTGTAGGCGCGCTCGAGCGCAAGTCCATTGGAGTTGAGATTTCCTGGGGAGTAAGGGCTGATAGCCGCGAAGAGGTTGGCATGTTTGTGCGCAACTTGGCTCATGAAGTCAGTGAACGTATGCAGCGAGAATGCGAGGAAGGCTACGTGGGGCGCAGCGTGACACTCAAAGTCTACCGCGCACACAAGTACGCTGTCCCAAACAAATCGAAAGCTTTTGGGCACGGCATGTGCGATATTTATAGCAAGTCGCGGAATGTCCCCGGCCATTTGGCGCCTACAGACGACGAGGGTGTGCTCGGTGACCTGATACTAGCGTTGATGGATACAATGGAGTGTCCCCCAGAGGCACTACGAGGGGTCGGCATCCAGGTGACAAAGCTGGAGAAAAAGGGCCTGTCCAAGACGGGCCAAGGCAAAAGCATTTTGAGATTCGTGGAGGCCATTTCAGAAGCGCCCAAGGAGCCAAGGGAGCCCAAAACGCCCGAGAAGCCTAAACCAAAACCGCTGGACCCAACTGAAATTGATTGGAGTGTATATGCGGGTCTTCCCTCAACTATTCAAAGGATCGTTAAAGAGGAGTACGATTTACCCAGCACTCCAGAACCTGCCAAACCGTCGTCTGAACGTACAACACCTACCAAATCGCCGTCCAAGGGGCTAGTCAGGTCGCCTTCCAAATCGCCTTCAAAGCGTAAGCTTGGTTTCAAGCCTCCGGCTTTCAGCGCCAAACGTCATGCAGGTACACGACATGCAGGTCTTGCCGGCGCAGGCCAAAACACGCTAACTCAGCAGTTTGGCGGCAGCCACGCTAGTGGTGCAGGAGACCTCAGCAGCGCCGGCGCGACGTCGGCTGGCTTTGAGTTTTCAAGTAGCCAAAACTACTTTGCGCGGCCTAGCATCATCGACGCTGACATCCTCAAGGAGCTGCCGTCTTCCGTGATTGCTGACATTCAGCGTGAACTTAAACTGCAGTCTGCCTCCCTCAAATCGGGCACTACTGCTGCTGGGGGTGCCGCACCTGCTGCTGCTCAAGAAACCGCGCTGAGGCTTGATTCTGGTTTGGCGCCGCTGAGACGAGTGCTGCTCGACGGCCGACTAGAGGACCCCGAGACGGAAGTGTACCCTGCTCTCTCGTGCTGGATCAAGACCGCCACGAGGGAAGGCGGCGGGCCGCACCCGGAAGACGTCAACTTGGTGCGGCAGTACGTGGCCCAGCTGGCCAGCGACCCTGTGTATTGGGCGTTAGCAAGGCGCGTGGTACGGTGGATCAAACGGGAATCTACGGACGCTACGGCTGCCACCTCCAGGAATAAATTGGCAGTCAACCCCAAGTTCTTGGAGAACGCAAGGAAAGAATGGGCTGAAGTCGTGGGGCTCTATGAATCCACGCTTGTGCAGGAGTTTGATGTACAAGGAGTGCCCATATAGTAGTAAACTACTCATTGGAGAGTAGGAACGATTATTTATTATTCTTTTTTCATTTCAAATTGTTTTTTTTTACGTATTATATTATTTCCAATAGCATCGTTAGAATAAAAAAAAAAGACACACGCCACAGACAGGAGCACTTTAGAAAGCCTCGAGGATACGAAGAGTGTTTGTGTGGCCCAAGCCGCCAGTCCAGCCCTGGATTGCCACGACGACATCGCCAAGGGACAGGATTCCAAGATCGATTGCCGAGTCAATTCCCCACTTGAGACGCTGCTCAACGTCAAGCTGCCAGTCACCGGCACTTTGAGGGCGCGGCATTGTGTAGATGAAGGGATACACGCCTCTGTAAAGATGTGCAATACGGGCTGCCTTTTCGTTTCTGGTGATCATGAGAATAGGACAGCTGGGTCTGTACTTGGACAGGAGGCGGGCCGTAGAGCCGGATGTGGAGAGCACGAGAATGGCCTTGGCCTGCTGCTCGAACGATGCGGACACGGCAGAAATGGCAATGGTCTCACCTGTTTCTGTGGGGCGGGGAGCGAGGGAACGCAGCTCGTTGAAAAGTGGTTGGTAGGCGATTGCCTTTTCGGCGACCATGGCCGTTTCGTGCATCATATGTACGGCGGGAATGGGGTAATCGCCCTTTGCGGTCTCACCTGAGAGCATCACGCAGTCGGCACCGTCCAAAATGGCGTTACCGACGTCAGAGACTTCCGCACGGGTAGGACGGGGGTTGTAGGTCATGGACTCGAGCATCTGCGTGGCACAGATGACGGGCTTACCGGCCAGATTGCACTTGGCAATCAGCTGCTTCTGGACGATAAACACCTGCGACGCGGGGATCTCGATACCCAGGTCACCACGGGCAACCATGACACCGTCAGTTTCCTTGAGGATTTCGTCAAAGTTGTTGACTCCCTGCTGGTTTTCAATCTTGCTAATGATTTTGATGTTCTTGCCCTTTTCGCCGAGGACTTTGCGGATAGCGCGGACGTCATCTCCGGTTCGGATAAAAGACGCAAAGATCATGTCGACTTCGTTTTCGACACCAAAGCGCAGGTCAGCTTTGTCCTTTTCGGACAAGGCAGGAAGATCGACATCGGTCTTGGGCAAGTTGACGCCCTTGTGGGAAGAGATTCTACCCTCATTGAGGGCCTTGACCTTGAGGGTTGCATCATCGATAATATCAAGGACTTCAAAGGAAAGCACACCGTCGTCAACATAGATGACACGGCCAACGGCAATCACTTTGGTAATGTTCTTGTAGTCGATATACATAACCTTGGTGTCGCAGACCTCCTTGTACTTATCGTCGGTCGAGAAGATCATTTCGTGGCCAGCCTCGATGGGGAAGTCTTCGTTGTTGATAGTGGTACCAGTTCTGATTTCGGGACCCTTGGTGTCCAGAGCAAGGGCAATTGGTCTACCGGGGAACTCTTCCTCAGATTCGCGAGCATGGTTAATGACCGACTGGTGATACTCGTAAGAACCGTGCGAGAAGTTCATGCGCACAATGTTGAGGCCAGCTAGAATTGAGGAGTTAGCAAGGAATGGTTGAACCTAGGAATTGCATGGTAAAGTGTATACCTTTTCTGAGGTTGGTGATCATCTCTGTCGAGTTGGTCTTGGGTCCGATAGTGCCAATAATAGACGAACGGCGGTAGTTTCTATTTGGCAGGTTCTCCACATCCAGGCTGGTGAGCCATTGCAAACTAGACACGGGGTCTTCTGAGCCGTAAATCATTCTAAATGTCTTTTATAAATTTGTCTTTGTAGAAGAGCTGCGATGAGAGCTTAATAATTGCGTTTTTTATGTGAGGAGGAAATAAAATAAAAAAACGGTGAAAGCAATTATAGAAATGGGGGGTCAAGGGAAGTTTATATAGAATTGGCAGCCCAAAACGGTGTTAGGTATCAATGATCATCAATGTAGGGTGATGTCGCTTAAGGCTGCCGCCGCCAGCGCAGCCAAGACTGGTGAGCATGACACCGCCGTGCCTTTTTACAGGCCCTGAGAGTATAATCTTATAATAGACGCTACGTAGTATGTGATGTCTGTAGAGACGTTGTTGGACGCGCGGTTGCAGGGATCCAGATGTCCAGATGCGCCTCCACGAGAGTGGAAAGCGCAGCAGAAACTTTGAAACGTTGCGAGGGAGGCGCTGGAAAGAGGTGGTCCCTTGCGACGGACGTGGAGACCACCTCCACACAGGAGTGGCTCGTCCAGCGTCGCAGGCGGGAATCGACTATCCGAGCCACTGCCTTGTTGACAAATGTTCGGTGGCTCAATTGCGTGAGCTACGGGTTCTTGCAGTGCTATTTAATTAACCGGTCTTATATATTGAGCGAGTACTAATGATCATTTGGATCTGTAAAATCGTCAGTGCTTAACGGTAGTCTTGCTCATCAGTGGTGAGTCCCTATATCCGCCTAAGCTTGGGTAGTAGCAACCACAGTAGTAGGCTAGTAGACTCCCAAGGCTCCAAAATTTATGCTTTGAGTTCGTGCCCTTTCAACCGCTCACGGGATGGGATTCCACGCGTCCATACGCCACGCCTAAAAGGGCAAAGAAACACAAGGAGAATGCGCTGCAACCGCTGCAACTGGTGGTGCGAGAGGCTTCGCTAAGAACAAAACATTTTCAACATCGCCAGCAGAAGAAACTTGTCCAATTGGGGGGACATGATGATGATGATATCAGAAGGGCCATTTAGCATAAGAGAGAGCCAACCACAGAGCCAAAGGACCCTCAACTGCCCCTTGCCACGCCACGCCGATGGGTCTCTTGTCTACGGAAAGGCGCATTGCGGCTATTAAGTACGTCAATCCCTTGATCCATGCAAATATATTACTTGAAAAGGGCCTTTAAGGAAACTCTGTAAACTGCTGAAACAAACATTTGAAAACAACAAGCAACAGAAAAACACATGAGAAATAGCTGAATAGACGGCCATGTAGTAGCAGGCACCCCACTGCACGCTCAACGTCTCCTGATTGTTGGCTTTGTATGTTGTATGTTGTAAACCTGTTGATTAGGAAGCAAGTAAACAGAGACAGGAAGGCATGAAAAAGAGACAGGAAATGAGTGCCATTTAAGGAGACAAAAGGACGATTCTTGTCAACAAACCATGTCAAAGAGCCATGGGAAACGCCTGTCACAAAATACAGTGTCAATGATTGAAGCTGGATCTAGCCAGTGTCTTACAGCCCAAGTCTCACCGCCATAGCATCACCGCCATAGCATCACAACCATAGCATCACAGCCACCGCCATGCCATTCTTCACCGCTCCGTCGTCGTTTTGTAGGTGTCCACGTGACGCCAGGGCTTGGATGTTTACCCTGCACGTGTGTTTGGAATCTTTGCCGTTGCAACTTCACAACGTTACAGCTGCTGCTGTGCTCACATAAGAACAACAAGGGGAATTAATTCTCAGCTTTAAATTTCCACACCTTGCGAAAAAAAAAAGGATCCCTCTTCTTTTCTTCCCTCCCTATCCAACATCTCTAAAAATGGCCTCCGAACAGACTTTCATTGCTATCAAGGTACGCAAAAGTTAAATCCCCCCTCCTGCAATTGCAAATGAAATCATCAGATCAGCTACTAACACCCCTCTGCAGCCCGATGGTGTCCAGCGTGGACTCATTGCCCCCATCATCCAGCGTTTCGAGAACCGTGGCTTCAAGCTCGTTGCCATCAAGCTGACCCAGCCCACCGAGGAGCTGCTCCGTGAGCACTACGCCGATCTGCAGGAGAAGCCCTTCTTCCCCGGTTTGCTCAAGTACATGACCTCCGGCCCCGTCCTCGCTACCGTCTGGGAGGGCAAGGACGTTGTCAAGCAGGGCCGCGCCATCCTTGGTGCTACCAACCCTCTGCAGTCTGCCCCCGGCACCATCCGTGGTGACTACGCCATTGATGTTGGTCGCAACGTCGCTCATGGATCTGACTCTGTTGAGTCTGCCAAGAAGGAGATCTCTCTCTGGTTCAAGCAGGGTGAGGTTGTTGAGTACAAGCCTACCGTCGCTGCCTGGATCTACGAGTAAATTATAGGTTTACACCTCAATAATCCTACTAATATCAATAATAAAAATATAACTGTTTTAATTCTCATTGATTTTACTAGTAAAATGTATGATTGACATGTCATTAATAAATAGAAATAGCTCATGATTACACTTCAAACCGTTTATTCAGAATCGTCAGGGATGGTTTCGATCTCGACGTGGCGGATTTTGGAAGGACTAGGAGATGGAGAGATCGAAACATTAGCTTCTTCGTCCTTGACCTCCTTCTTTTCTTGATCTGCCTCCAATCGCTTAACAAGCTCGTCAACTTTATCCGCATACGTGACAGCAAGTCCCAGTAACCTGTGCTTGGTTCGTTTCAATTGCGACTTGTCGGCGTCCTTCTCGCTGGCGTCGTTGAATTCAAAGTCATCGAGCTGCTGATAGAGATCTTCAAGCGTTCGTTGTGTTTCGTGAAGGACGTGGATCTGAGACTCGACAGACAACGCTTCACTCGCGTCAGAGTTGTTCAGCTGTTGCTCTAGGCGGTTGTACGTTTCCACGCTGCGGTTGATTTTCTCCTGCAAAACAGAAAGTTTCTCAGCTGCAGAGGGTGAAGAGTCTCTTGATGTAGCAGCGGCGGCGTTATGGTCATCTTCCTCAGAGGCTTCTTTAGGATCCAACTCAATCGTCTCGCCTGAGCCACTTGCTTCAGCACTGACACCGGTCTGTTCGCTTGTGGGTTCTTCCACGACGGGCTCAGGGGCATCGTCTGTCTCACTGGTCTCTGACTCGCTCGCGGCGGATTCATCATCCTCCTTCTTGGACTCGACCGTTATCGTTATCACGTTCGGTGAATCTTTGGCTTCTTCGTCGGCGTCCACTTGTTCGGTGTTGGATTCGCAATCGCTCATCTCGGTGTCCCCGTCGCTAAACCCAAACACGGCTTGCAATAGCTTGATGGGTTCAGCGGTGCTGACCTCTTCTTGTGCTTGTTCACTTTCACTTTCACTTTCTCTCTCTGTGTCGTAGGGTGAATCCTGCAGCGCCATATAGTACTGCAGCTGAGCCTGGGCCTGAGCAATGCGTCTTTCCTCGGCCAGTCTCGCGGCACGCCGGCGCTGAACTTGACGGCGTTGTCTTCTCAAGGCGTGCTGCCGCTTCACCTCGGCCTCAAATGCCTGCTGTCGGCATTCTTCGTAGTCACGCTGAACTAAAGACTGAAACAGATCGCTTGCCGTTAAGTAAGGGTGAGATCTGTATCTGCTAGCGCCTCTAGTAGACGAATTTCGAGGTGCACTATATCCGTGCAGAGTGTAATATGGAAAAACTGTGGTCACAAACATATGGTTATAAGTTATATTATTGAACGGGTGATAATTTGATGTTAAAGATGAAAAGATATAAAATGAGGAAGAGAGAATTATTGAACTACTTGGATTAAACACAAGTTTATATACTATCCTTTATACGAAGGTTCTTTCTTTCGTCGTCTCGAAGGACCCAGAAGACACTTTCGTTATTTGAAATCCATTGATTTCCAGCTCCTGATCATTGATCTCAACTCAGATTTCCAGTCTGTGGAATCGTCTGGGGATTTCGGAGGCGAAAAAAGTTTATTTTTCCTTCTTTTTTTTTACAATTTCCTGTTTGGGCCACAGAGAAAAGCCGCAGAAGTTGCTGGAAGTTTGCCGTTTTGGGCGGAGAAAAGCCTAGAAATCACCGGCACTTGAAAAAAAAAAAAAAAAAAAGTTCATGGCCTGCGCACATGTACAGCTGAATTATATTCAGCCGTGCGTGAAGTTCGTTGGTGCTACGCCTTACCGCCACCAACCAACACACTAGAGATTGATTCATTGATTGATAACTCGGCTTGTCCATATGATGAAGCTCAGAATCGCAGTCCTCCAGCTCAACCCGCGGATCGGCCAGGTTGCGGCCAACATTGAACGCGCCAACTCGATTCTGAAAGCCCATGGATTCACGCAATCGAGTCAGAAAAAACTAGACATCCTCGTCTTGCCCGAGCTGGCGTTTACAGGTACAGAAGAGCCATATCCCTTCCTCCTCCCTTCCTTTTTTTTCACTATGAAATCTAATAACTGGATTTGACCACGTTTAGGATACAATTTCAAAAATGCGGATGAAATAGCACCGTACCTGGAAAAAGCCGGCGAAGGTGTCTCGGCCACCTGGGCTCAGAAAACGTCGCGCCTGCTGGGCTGTCACACCCTCGTCGGGTACCCCGAGACCGCACCGCCCAGCAGCACTACGAACGACGCCAAAACGTACAATTCAGCTGTCATGGTCAGCCCCAACGGGGCTGTGGCATTCAACTACCGCAAAACGTTTCTGTACAAAACGGATGAAGCCTGGGGCTGCAGCGAACCTCCCACGCACACCTACGGCTCGGGCCACGCCTTCCCTCTAACCGGCACCATCACCATTGCGGGAAGCCACAACTTGAGGACCCAGGTAGGCATCTGCATGGACCTGAATCCCTACAAGTTTGAAAGCCCGTTTGAAGATTTCGAATTTGCAACGGCTGCGAAAAAGAACAGGGCCAATCTTATTTTGATGCCCACGGCTTGGTTGCACCCCGACTCGCCGGACATTATGGAAACACGGCCAGGTGGAGAGGAAGGCGAGGTCACGGACGAGTATAGACGCGACAGGCTTTCAAAGCTGTTGAAGGAGCAGGATCCAACAAGACCCAACATGTCTACAGTCAACTATTGGGCAACGCGGATGATGCCCTTTCTGCGCGAGGAGGAAACGTCCTCCAATAGACGGGCAGTGGCAATGGCCATTTGTAACAGATCGGGCGTTGAAGACCTAGTCATGTACGCTGGCTCGTCCTCGATCTTCACTCTCGATAGCCCGGCATCCCAGAACCCTCTGGGCTACATCTACCACGGGTCTCTAGGCGAAGCCGAAGAGTCCCTTCTTTATACAGAACTCGACATTGACGAATAATCCATTAATTCAAAACCGAAAAAAAAAAAATATAACAGAGAAATAGAACATGATAAAAGAAAAAAATAAAGGAAGGAATAAACAACATTTGAAAAAAACTAAAAACAAAAAAATAAGCCCAGCCCGAGTATCATCAGAGTAATAAAAGCCCCATGGTATCTTTTTTGAAACAAGAATTCGTTTAAGCATCGCCGCCTTCATTACACTTTTTCTTCCACAGCGCGACCTCCTTCCACGCATGTGCCAGCTCATTCTTGAGCTTTTCATTCGTAGCAGAGAGCTCTGCAATGGACTGCTCTGTCAGTAGCTTTTCAATTGTCCACTTTTCAATGTTTGAAGTCTCGTTTTCCTTGAGCTGCTTAATGTATTCCACAGCGCGCTGCAGAATCTGGCCCTTGTTCTTGTCGCAGTTGGGCACGATCTGGGATAGAGCCATGATTCCCTCGTTGATGTTTTCGCGGCGCCGGCGCTCCACTTCCTTGTGGTTGTCGCGACGCAGCTTGTGCCATTCTTGGCTGCCAACCGCGGGCTTGGACTGCGAGGCGAGCTGGCTGTGCATCAGCAAATGTTGGTGCGCGCTCTCCTGGCTGTCCTGGCTGGCGGCTGCCACTGTCACGGCCGCGGCAGCAGTAGCCACAGTATTGCTATAAGC
This sequence comes from Geotrichum fermentans, assembly GCA_030564905.1. NCBI lineage: Eukaryota > Fungi > Ascomycota > Dipodascomycetes > Dipodascales > Dipodascaceae > Geotrichum > Geotrichum fermentans. The sequence continues at coordinate 194,610 of JAJMAG010000007.1, read as the reverse complement.
TGCGCTCGTGTTTGACATTCCCGCATCTGACACGTCAGGCCGCGAGTATCTCGACTTGTGGTCCTGTAACTGCTGCTCCTGTTGCTGTTGTTGCTGCTGCTGCTGTTGTTGTTGTTGCTGCTGCTGCTGCTGCTGTTGCTGTTGCTGCTGCTGTTGTATATGTTTTTGCGCAGCCTGTTCCTTCTTGAATTGGTTTTGCTGGTGTTGCAAGATCTCGCTGTCAATCATGGAATTTTCATGCGCACTATCGTCGCCACTGCCGGCTTTGCCTCCATTTCCGCTGCCGCTACTTGCGTCTCCATTGCCATTCTCGCCATTTGCACTATCTCCCTTGTCGCTCTCATAACGTCTTTGGCGCTTGTTCGCTTGTCCGAAAGACAAGTCGTCCCCACTCGAGTTGACTTTAGCATAGTAAGCTAGGTCCTCCACGGACGTTGGTCTCATGTCCATTCTATAACTGTTAGCCAATTGCTCCTATTATATTTTTTTTTTCTTTCACATTTCCTCCGCCATGCTTGTACATTGTGCTCCAACTCTTGTCTCCAGGACTCTGGGGTTCTCACGTTCAGTCACATGATATAGGTGCATTGTTCGTCGAGGTTGAGCAGGGTCCTCAAGTTTTCCGACGCGTCTCGAGAAGAAGCGTTTTTTTTGTTTTCTTCAATTGGCTTTGCACCAATGTTCCAGGCAATAAACGCGACAAAAAATTTACAAGGGGCTCAGCGGTTACAACTTACGTATCTGGCTGCCGTTGGAGTTGTGTTTAGCAAAAACGCTGCTATATATTTGCAAGTAAAAAGGATCCTCTTCAACCACGCGCGCTGAGCTGGAGAAAAGTTCAAGGTCGTCGCTGCTTGGGAAGAAAGTAGGAGAAGAAGTGATCAGGTGATAGAGATTTTAGTCACGCCCCCGTGCTGAAATATATTTATCTGCAAATATCCTGGCACATGCTTATGAGCGAGGGTTCAATCCCTCCAGTGCGTCTTTTATTTACGGTGTGTCCTGACGTCTCCCTTCACTGATCGCCCCGGGCGGCATCAACAGGACCCGCGGGCAAACTCACTTCGAGAGCAAGCTTCGGTCAATCGCCAGCTCTGAAAGAACCAGCAGACGGTGCTTTGGAATGGACCAGAGTGAACAGTGAGTCACTGCTGTGCCGTGTTTTGGTATTGTATCGACTTCAATCCCCTATATATATTCGACACTCCGCTCCCCGTAGCTCTCCCATCGCACGGCTTGTACTATATTTATACCCTAGACTTTCCACTATATGATTTGAAGTCTCCAGTGAATTTCCAACCTTTTCTCATTTCTCTGTACATCATTCTGTGAAGCCTCCAACTATGGTTACGAAACTGATTATCGATACGGATCCTGGCGTAAGTGTGCAATGTCCTGTCACTGACGCAGCCTCAAACTAATGCCATAGGTTGACGATGCCCTCGCTATTCTTATGGCCCTGCTCTCAGACGACGTTGACTTGAAGCTTATATCACTTTGTTTTGGTAACTGTAGTACTGAAAACTCACTCAGAAACACGCTGAGCACTTTCTACGTGCTGGAGCTGGAGGAAAAGTATCGGCGCGAGAGGAACAAAGAAGAGTGGCCATTAGATCGAAAAATCTCCCACTCCAAACCGGTGGTGTCGATTGGGTTGACTACAGCTCTCGACGGAACTCAGTTGGATGCAACATATTTTCATGGTGAGGATGGACTTGGCAATGTTCACACGTTGGCGCCAGAGTACACTGCCCCCAAAGACTGGATGGAGGCATTTGAGAGCGAAGCCCAAAGCAAAGATCTCCCGTTCATACCGTCCAAAGTTCCATCTTATGAGCATATTTTGAGGATTCTGAAAGAGGAGGAAGCCGATACAGTCGTGATTGTGGCTATTGGACCTCTGATGAACCTGGCTAAAGCCGCTGAGATGGACCCTGAGACCTTCGCCCGAGTAAAGCACGTTGTTTGCATGGGTGGAGCACTCACAATCCCTGGAAATGTGACGCCTTACGCTGAGTTCAACATCTTTTCAGACGCATTGGCTGCTTCTAAGGTATTTGATCTGACTAGTGTTCAAGCAGTGGCCAGCCATGTAGTGCCTAAGAAAATTGAGCTCACGCTGTTCCCTCTTGATATTACTATCCAACATCTTTTGATCGAAACTGACTACATCAACACCTTGACTGAAAAGGGATATCTTGAGGCAGATGGAACTCTGACGCCCTCAGCTCCTCCTTTGGTGAAATGGTCCCACGTTTGGCTCACCACGACCTTCAATACATTTAAACGCATTTACGGCTACGATCTCATGACTCCCGAGGAGCGTTCCAAACAAGTGGTCGGTCTCAACATGCACGATCCTCTCGCCCTATTCTATGCCATCCGCTGTCTATCTACTCCTGGCGGGGACGACGGCTGGACCATCAACCGGGACTTGGACTTGCGTGTCGAGTACAACGGTGACTTGACTCGCGGTATGACCGTATTTGACTCTCGCGGAAAGCCTAAAAGGGACTCCGAGATCTCCAAAGACGACCATGGCGCTTGGCTGTCTACGAAATATGGCAATAGAGTCAATGTAGCCGTTTCTTCGCCTTATAAAGGTAGCGCTTTTGGAAAGGCACTGCTAGAAGCGTTATACAAATGAAATTAGCTTAAAAAATCATTAGAATGCCGAAACTAGGAACCATAGAAAATCTAAATACACAAGCATTCTGGTGCTGCTTGCTTTATTGTGTATCTTCCCAAGTGCTCTCATACCGTTGGGAGTATAGAATTTCGCGGTACACGTGCTAGTATTGCAACCGCGATAGTAACCGTCAATCGAAGCGCTGTAATACATTTTGTGAATGAACACTTGTCGTCTGCCGTGATGGAACATAATAAACACAAGGAAGCCAGCTTCAGAGACCATCATTTCAGACTGATTACGGTTCTATGAGCAAAACTCACTATGCCCAGCATTCTAAGTCCGTTGCAGCTGAAAAATTAGTAAACCCGCCCCGTTGACCAAACTTCTCCTGTGGGGTGAGGGGTCACAAAAACGACACCAATTGATAATTCCCGCTGTATCGCGGATTCCCCCTGCTAAAGCCGCTCAGCGCAATTATCAATCATGAATCACGCAAAGCGACTGGCATTGGAAGCTATAAAAGGGCGATGCCACTCTCACTAACGAAGAAAAACGCAATTCAGCAACTAGCAACTACACGCAGTCAGCCGTCAGCAATCAATTGAGCCAACCAACATGGAATATAACAGGTAAGGCATATATGCCTGCGTCGCAGGATAAAGACTGACATTTATAGACTCGGTAACTCAGGCCTTCAGATCTCTAAAATTATTCTGGGGTGCATGAGCTATGGCCACAAGGGCTGGCTAGAGTGGGTTGAGGACGACGAAGAGAAAATTATGACGATCCTCAAAGCCGCCTACGATGCTGGAATCAGAACTTGGGACACAGCTAACATGTACTCCGCTGGCATTTCGGAAAAACTTATTGGCAAGTTTATCAAGAAGTTTGATATCCCTCGTGAGAAGCTGGTGATCATATCAAAGTGCTTCAGCCCAACTGGTGAAGTGGGTAAGCCGTTTACCGGCAGGGCACAAGAGGACCCGTCTATCATTAATGAATGGGGTCTTAGCCGTAAGAGCATTCTGGCGAGCGTCGCCGGATCCGTTGAGCGCCTGGGAACTTACATCGATGTCTTGCTTATTCATCGCTACGACCCCAATGTAACTGACGAAGAAATCATGGGCACCCTTAACGACGTGGTCAAGAGTGGCCAAGCTCGGTATATTGGCGCCTCCTCGATGAAGGCCTATCAATTCGTGCGTCTTCAGGCCACTGCCGAAAAGCATGGATGGGCCAAATTCGTTGCAATGGAAAACTTCTACAACCTGGTCTATCGCGAGGAGGAACGCGAGATGATCCCCTACTGCCTTGAGACCGGAGTAGGTTTGATTCCCTGGTCCCCTCTTGCCGGAGGCCGACTAGCGAGACCCCTTGACGCGGAGACTGTGCGCTCTAATTCATTTCTGTACAAATATATCGGCAGCTCTATCAACGCTGAAGCTACGGATGAAATTGTGAGACGTGTCGAGAAGGTTGCGAAGGCTCGTGGTGTTTCGATGGCCACTGTGGCATCCGCTTGGACAATCCATAAGGGATGCAATCCTATTCTCGGCCTGTCCAGTGTGAAACGTATTGATGACGCAGTCGCGTCAGTCAAGTTTAAACTATCTGAGGAAGAATTAAAGGACCTTGAGGAGCCCTACGTTCCCAATATCGTTATTGCTTAAATATTACCTGTTTATAAGCAAATCCGCAAGCGAGTATAAAAAAAAATAAGAATATGATTCTCAAGTGCTGTCAGATCAATTAAGTTTCAGCTGATTGATCCGAAGTGTATAACTGATAAAAACCTACTACTAGCCGAGCCGCTAAAAAAAAAAAAAGGAAATAGAAGCATTTTCTTGTTGCCAGGGATCATTTCAAGAAACAAAATAAGTGATGTGAATATTTCTCTGGGACGCAAACAGGATATCGATAGACTTCCAAGAACAACGGTTTTACTTTCATTCATATTGCATCTGACATTTTAGAACCCCTAATAAATTGGGGTTTGTTAGTGGCGCTATCGGTCTGACTGATCTAGATAACAGTTTCCTCGAGCTGATCTTCTGGTATCTATTGTTCTTTATTGTCTCCAAGTTCTTGTCTCGCGCAAGCCGAGCCAGCGTTCAGCAGTGCATTCTAAACCGTTGTATAGTTACCCGGATTATTCTGGGGCGTATATAAACACCAGTGGATCCCCCATTTTTATGTTTTTGAAGTATAGGTCGGCTCATAACCTGTTGTAAGACTGCAGCACAAGGTATCCTCACGGGTCTCCTTTGCTGCATAAGCTTCGTACCTTGTTGGACTAGTTCGTCATAACCATCTCATCAAATTAGGCTGGCCAGCCTTGACTGGCCTCAAGCATAACCTGCTTCCTCTTATACTCCTTTTTTTTCCCCTTTACTTTCTCTTTTCTCGAATTCTTTTTCACTATTTGGTACACTCAAGGTTCATATGAAATAACTACATTTGTGGAACTATGATTGACGAAACATGAATACGTTTCTTCTTAGGAAAAAATGGCAAGGTTTTATGTTTCATAGATAGCTCTTCACAAACATGCTCTTCACCTGACTAATCCTCTGATTAAGTTGAGTTTATCATAGGCGGTCTAAAGTGCATTGGACTGTTTGCAGTACTAAACTTAGCAGAGGGATGGTCGTGAAGTCAATTCAGTTTATAAATTCATTTATTATTATTATTTGCTATATGTCAACTGCGGTTTATGTACTTTATAGACGTTAGCAGCCAGCCAGGATACCCGGGGGACATTATTATTCAGTAAGGATGTAGATCAGATTACAATATTGGCGACGCTGTTTGACCTTCACAGGCGATCGAGCGTGATCTCCTCCCAAGTCCAAAAATTTCAAGAACAAAGTATTTTTCCCCAATCACAACCACCATAATCGCAATATGCTATCAGCCCGCACTATGCTACGAGGCCTGCGGCACACTGCGCCTCGGCGCCAGGCCCGTTTCGTGTCGTCTCTAACTCACATCGACTTTGAAGCTTCCCCATTTTCGGAATCGGTCCTCAAAGCACGGATCGCCCAACACATCCAGGCAGAGGATGCACCGGCCCTGGCGCCGGAGTCAACGCTCTCCGCACTCCTCGCTTGTGTAAATCCACAGCTCACAAATACAAAGACAGATTCAGAGGCCACTGCTACGCAGCTGGAGCTACTGGACGAAGTCCTCAAGATTCCCGCGGCTTGCAACACCCTCACGAGCGACACTCTGCGAGAGTTCTTTGTGCGAAACTTGGACAGCCCCGGCTCGACTTCTGCAGCGATCAAGATTCTTAAGGCTTACAATTCGACGTACTCTGGCGGAAAAAGGAATTACGTACCAATCAATATTGGAATGATTCCGTTTAGGAAAGCTGTCTATTCTGCAGAGTTGGACCAGGCATTTGATCTGATCGACTTGACAGCAGCAGCGCCAGGATACCTTAAACACGTTAAACGGCTCTGGTGGAAGTACGGCCGGCGTTGGGTTCTGGGCACCACCGGAACGTTGACTGGTGTTCACCTCTTGCTCAAATCAGGACTCGTCGGCGTGTGGCCGTCCACGCTCGGCGTGCTCGCTATGGTCAGTGCTTACATTGGCAACATGACCATTCTGGCCGGTCTGGCCTTTGCAGGTCGTGTGTCTGGTTCCGGTGAAGTCCTGAAGTGGCTGCCAGGAACGCCTACCACGTACTGGTACTCCCATGCGCAGGAGATGAAGCTAGCGTCGCTTATTGCAGCAGTGGACCGTGCGCTGCCGGAGAACCAGGACGAGTGCAGCTTCCGTGTGCGCAAGCTCTTGGAGCAGCGCAAGATGGTCTCGATTGAGTATGAGCAGGAGACGCTGATGAAGGAGTACTGGGCGCGCGGTGGAGAGGGCTTTGAGTGGGTTGAGCCTGACCAAGATCCTGCTGAGATTCTATGGCGCCGCAAGATGGAGGCTTCAAAGGCAGGTAGAATCTCGGCTGCCGCGGCCTATGGTGACAAGTATAAGTATGCAGACGACTTGCTGCCAAAACAAAACATGCCCCATGCGTCGTTGATTGACCACCCAACTCCTCCTGAGCTGAAGGACGGCGATGACAAGAACTCTCTTCCCAGTCACTAGACGTTGCCAAATAAACTGTATATATGAATAGATTCAAAATTAAAAAGAAAGAAAACAAATAAAGTTGGAGAGAACTATCATGAATAAATAAATGGTAAACTAAAACATAGCTAGAATGTTACGAGCGATGAGCCTTATCATCCCAGTAGTCGTCAGTAGAGAACCCCGGGTGAGGATTAAATGACGGTGGTTGTTCGTCTTCAGGTGTCCTGACTGGATCACCATTGTCCAAGTTAAACGCACCACCGTCTGCTCTTATTTCAATATAATCATATTCGTCATCGTTTGAGTTATTGTCCTGTGCCTCTTGGAGGTTGCTCAGTATTGGCGGCAAATTTGAAACCAGACGTTCATTGATATCAGGTAAAGGCGACTCTGCATGTACAGGGCTGGTATTACTCCGCGGAAGCGGGTTGCTGCTATTAATGCTACTGCCTGCACTACCTGTGCTATTGTTGCGTTTGTTTCCGCGTCGTAATGGGTGGACGTGCCGTTGAAGTGGTGACGCCGTCGGCTTGGAGGGGGATATTGTTCTTATGTTAATCGGCGACACAGAGGATTCAGGTGCCGGAGGTGTTAAGGCCACAAAAGGAGAGGGTGTTTCCTCTTGTATTAGAGGAGACGGTATCATGGATTGTGAATGAGATATTTGGTCTCGAGGAGTAGGTGGGATTAACGGAGCATCTGATGGCGGCGGTGGTGGCGGATCTGAAGCTGGTCTTGAATCTGGTGCTATCCCGTTTTGCTCTGTTTTGTTTCCATATATTGCGGAGGCTGTGTTTGCAGGGACAGATCTAGACACAACCCATGTGTTACTTCGCTTGAACAGAGGGAACATGCTTCGCCCGGAAATTCGCTTGACAGTTCTGTTGGCATCTTGACCTGGCTCACTTGCGCCACCAGGAACGCTTCTACCGGAGGTATTACTTCCAGTCGGTTTAAGACCTGTTGAGGTCACGATTTGGTTGCGTTTAGAATCATCGTAGTCATAGATTTGACGACCTAGGAATCCAGCCTTTTGTTCCTCTTTCTGAAGTCTTTCGATGACATCCACCCATTCCCAGACTACAACACTGGCAGCTGCGTCGCTAACCCACCGTAAAAATTCAGACCATCCCGTTATCTTTTTGTGAGCAGCAATACCGAGAATGAAAAATGCTAGTGGCGTCAAGATGACCAAAAGTGAGATGGAGGCTATAACTAAACTCTGTGGGTGGTAGGCAAATCTTCTCTTTCGAATCGAATAGAAGACGACGAGGCCAGCGTACGTGACTTGCAAGGTTATCTGCAAGACATCAGCAACTACTGGAATAGCAACTTCAAGAGTATGGTTTCCAGTGTGGTATGGGACCAAAAAATTGACCAAGCTCCACATTATTGTGTTGATGGCAGCAAGGGCAACACCGATTGATTTGATGAGTAGACGCTCTTTCGGACTCTCGTACAACCGGACCAGCACCTGGAGATGTGCTAGCCACACTACTAATAAGAATATCACCTCCAGAATTCTAAACGCAAGGCTACCAAAGACGCGGATCCGCAGCTCTCTGGCATCCAGATACCCTAAATCGTACTGCTGTTCTAATATTCGAGTGGTATGTGATAAAAACACGGTGAGCGACGTAGCGACCAGGAGCGTCATGAACTTCTGGAACCACGGCCTTCGTTTCTTGGCAATGAACAGCAATATCAGGAGAAGCCAAGCGACAACAGTGGAAATCGACACTGCACATGCGACGGGAATGACGCTTCCGTAATAGACTTGTGAGGCGGTGTCGATCGCCGTTACCTCTGAGTCCAAGTCAGAGAGGCCATCGGCGCAGTCAGGCATGTACGAGCCAGAAGATGCGATGACTATGCTAACGGTCTGAGTCTGGGTGAGGTCGTAGTACACGAGGGTACCGGCGGGCACGAAGTACTTTGCACAGGCGGAGGAGGCTGCAGTTGCAGAGGCCTCCGGCAGACTTACAGCTGTAACCGGCACAGCATCCTGCCAGAGGTTCGCCATATGTCGTCTAAGTATGTCCTTAAAGGGCTGACGTTAGTAGTAAGTTTGTATCCCTGTTATGTGGGGAAGAAGAAGAGTATAGTTGCTGTGAGAAATGGTGGTGGCATGTAATATTATTGATGGCTAAGCTTTTTTTTTTCTGGACTTGGCTAAATTTCGGGTGATAGAATAGGAAAGGCAGACCGCACGTTACCGTGCTCACATATTGTCACCGCGCAATCATTAGGTGGCCATGAAAATGGCGACAGACAGGAGTTTCTGTAATCAAAAAGTGATATAGAGAAACAATAATAATCGTTAAAAAAAGCACTGGAGCAGCCGTAGGGCTGTGAGTGTCATGTCCTTGAGGGCTGTTTTTGAGTCTGCAGTGTTTGACTTTTTTTTAAAGTTCACGGGGGTCCAAAGCACTGGCACGATACGGAACCCTTACTATGGGGAACCGACACGTAATTAAAACTCAACTAAAGGTCGACCCAAGATCTCCACGAGGGGCTTTGAGTCTTCACCTCAAACGAGATCTGCGCTATGGGCACAATAATCGCCCTGGGCACGTAATGTAGGCTACGGTCCGTATTAAGGCTCTACATGAAACAGAGCGGGCCGCCAGACATGGCAAGACATTACCCTAAACTCGCGGTGTATTCGTGCTACTAGCGTGGGCGATATGAGCTTCAAATGTTCTTCGGCACTTTTCCTCGAGGGTTCAATTCGACGAGATCTATTTGATCGGCGAATCTTGGCATCATAGTGCCAAGCGAAGGTTTGAAATATCTCTTTCATGCACTGCTGGTACCCCATATTCGTACCCTATCTGCCAAACCTAGTACTATATACTGATTTTATGAGAGAGAGAAAGAACTATAACTTTGTAAAATACAAAGCTTTACATGATCAAAGTTTTAATCAATTTCATATATGGCCAACAAGTCTGAAAAACATTTGCTGATGGAGCTCTTAGTCTCTTCTTTCTACGCACGGCTTGTTTCTGCAAATTGTTCTTAAAAAATTTAGTTATATTATTCAGTGTTGATCAAACATGTCTTTTTTTTTGGTTTTCGGATGTCTTACTTTTTTTTGTGTTTTTTCATACCAATTTTCTTTCTGTGAGATTGGATGGAAGCAAAATTATGTGCAACATACAGCTCAAAAGCCCAATGGGAAATCGAAAATTAGTTAAAGATGCCAGTAATAAATAGTATTTCGTCTTGAGCTAGCATTCGAGCCACGTCGCACATCATAAAGTTCGCATGGTACAAGGAGTGTGCTGGTTATTTGGTGAACGGATTGACAGCACGCACCATAAGGCAAGCCATGCTGCTACCGCTGCCAACTTCTGAACTAAGCAAAACAGGCACATGTTGCAACACACGAATCTCTTGCACGCGATCACCATTCTTGTCAATGCGTGTAATCACGTCTTTAAAGTAGGGAGCAAGCACCTTGTGAGAATCAGAATAATTCTCTGGAGGAGAGGGCTTGCTTTGGTCAGCGGGCGCGTCAGTATTAAGGGACAGTTTCGAAATGTCCTTCAAGGTAGCTTCGCTCTCTTGCGCAAGCGCACTGGCTGCACTTGAAGCTCTTACTCTGCCACGACGAAGAGGTGTGAGCGAGGATCCACCACCAATGCTATTGGATGGCTTAATAGAGCCCAATGCAGGTGGGCCAGAGTTGGAAACCTTCTCGTCTTCAGGAACAAAAGTAGCAGAATCGACTCCACCTTCCCAGTAAAGCTCAAGCTTACGGCCCTCTTTCTCAAACTCAGCTTTGCGCAAAGGAAGCTGGTCACCATGCACACGCTTCTCAATGCCATATTCAGGAACTAGAACATCAAAAGCAGATTCGTAGACCTGAATAACAATGGAGTCCATAATAAGTTGGCCAGTGGCTTCAGAGCGTCGGGAGATATCCTCACTAATGGAGAGATGCATAGACTGAGATTGCGCGATGTAGGCACTGTCCTTCTTAAAGTTAAGGATATCTGCAAGGCTGGAAAGGCTTTCTGTGTCCTCCTCGTAAGGCGTACCATTAATAACAGAGCGTAACTGTCTGTGTACGATTAAATCCGCGTACCGGCGAAGGGGCGCATTGAAATGAGTATATGCAGGAACGTTCCAAAAGTAGTGGCCGTGGTTCTCTGCGTCTTGCTTCCCAGCAACAAAATATTTCGCTCTGTTCATACACTTAAACAACAGGGCCTCCAGAGCTTTGCGGATAATAGGATCAGATATTTCCAGGATACTCTTTTGGATAGTAGCAGAAGAGGTGGTATCAATCTCCATATTGAGATTCTTGACAGACTCAATGAACTGCTCAATCTTCACTAAAATAGGGTCAGAGTGGCGACGTAGCAACGCCTTGCCTTCTAGAACAGCATATAACTTCTGAGCGATAGTCGTGTTGACCTTAATGTTGAGTTCATCAAAGAGTTGTTGCATAAGGCTGCCTTCAAAAATGTTGTTGGAAACTTGGACGTTTTCGTCATCCACATAATTGAGAAGAGCTAATACAGGAAGCTCTGTTTTCTCACTCAAACCCAAACGTTGCTTACGGAACATGTTAGAAACCAACTGCAGGGTCTTGATGTAATCAATCTCTGCCTGTGTTACAATAGAGTCGGGTTTGTCGTCGAGCACGCTCTGCCCGGTAGCATAAGAAACAATTTTGCGTGGAGTAATAACAGACTCGCCAACCCAGGTGTCAGAGATTTCAAAGGTCTTGGGATCAAGTTCAAAGACAACACTTAGGGCAAGAGACTTGCGGCCAGCTTGAAAGGAAACAAATTCATTGAAAGAGTCAGGGAACATGTTAACGGTCCGCTGCTTGAGAAATACTGAAGTACCTCTTTTGCGAGCCTCACGGTCAAGTGGAGAGTTCTCTAAGACATATGCAGTGGCATCAGTAATATGGATACCAATCTCAACCTTCTCATCAGAAATTCTCTTGACATGGACAGCCTCTTCGACCATATTTTCTTTGGGAGAAAATCCAATAATGTACTCTGCACTAAAAGAGCGACGGTTTTTGACGTCAGGAAGAGTGGTGGGAGTAGATGCGAGAGCAGACTCAGAGAAGACGTCAGCAGTAAAATTGTTATCACGGAGAATAGCCTCAATTTCAATCTCTTCGTTATCTGCAGGTCCAAGCTGTTCAACGAGTGTGCCAAAAGGATGGAGGGAAGTGATGGGCCATCTCTTGATGGACGCGACAAAGATCTTATCCTGATACTTGTCATGGTTATCGACAAAATCTTTGGGGGCCTGTTCTGTGGGAATAGCAATTAGAGGAACGCGTTTATCAGTAGGCTTGAACCAAACAATTTTAGGCTTGTCATTTTGGGGACGATCGTTTTTGAGATCTTTACGCTCGGCATCTTGTTTCTCCTTGGTTGCCTGAGCGGACGGACGGAGAAGACCAAGAGTACCACAAAACATCTGGCCGGGAACACGGTCAATGACTGCAACAACATGGCCTGCATACAAAGGTTTGACTTCGTCAGAAAGAGCCTCTTCCTCAACAAGTAAAAGAGACTGGCCTTCAACTTCGACGTCATCATTCTTCTTCTGAGTGGGACGTTGTTTAAGAGATCCACGGCGACGGATGCCGCCTACTGAAGGGCGGTTATCTTCAACAGAGTTGATAGTAGCATCCTTACGTTTCTTCTTTTCTTCCTTCTCCTTTTTGGAAGTCCAGACTTCATCAACCTCGAGTAATTCGACGGCAACCAAGTCGCCCTCTAGTGCTCTGTTACGATCTTTAGAACCACAAATAAAGATATCAGCATCAAGAAGGCCGTCGGTAGAAACATAGGCATCAGATCGATTCTTCTTGTTAACTCTGAGTACACCAGACACCAGTCTTCCTTCAGCAAGCAAAGCAGGCAGAGAGGCCTGAGGAAGATAAGGTGCAAAGAGTGACTTGCGCTGTTGCTGGTTGTATTGGTTGGGAGCCATGCCAAACGCCTGAATAGAGGACATGGAGGAATTGTAAGAGCCTCTAGAGCGGTGGCCAGGAACAAAAGGCGAGGCAAGATATTCCTGCTGGGGCTGGCGCCAATTGCCATCGAAATTTCTAGAGCTAGAGCGTTGGTGCTGACCTTGTTGCTGTTGCTGCTGCTGCGGCTGTTGATCAGGGAATTGGAATCGCTGAGGCGAGCTGTTGCGAAACTTGTTGTTGCTAGAGTATTGCTGCATAGACTGAGAACGACCATGAGTTCTAGAGGGCGATTGAACTTCAATTGTAGGTTTTTCGGGCGAAGAAGGGAACTTGAACGAGGGAGCACTTGCTTTGGGGCTGTCCGTATTCGTGTTGCCGGAGGGACTTCCTTCAGGTGGAGTAGAGGCAGTAGGTGACTCCTCAGTTCCAGTTCTCTTTGCTTGGGCAAGGGCCGCAGCTTTCTTAGCTTCAGAAAGCGCGAGGGAATGTCTTCTGGCGTGCCCAGGGGAGTTTTGACCACCACCGTAAGAAGACTGGGCACGTCGGTGATTGCCAGCGTACTGGCCGTAGTTTCCGTTAGGGGGAATAAAAGAGGGCTGAAGTTGGGGAGCTGCCATAAGACCAGGCTGGGCAGGGGGTAAGAGAGAGCCCTGACCTGGAATTAAACCAGCCTGAGCAAATTGCTGATGCTGAACAAGCATTTGCTGTTGCTGAGCCTGAAGCATCTCAATTTGCTGTTGCAATGCCAATTGTTCGACTGTCAGGTAAAAAAATCTGTTAGATAAACGCCAAATCGCGAATAAAAAAGGAATAACTTACCCATTAGGGGAGTGAGCTCAGAAGGAGAGCGCCTATGGGCGATATGAAGGTTGCGGCCAGCGCGTCCACGATTGGACGACTGATTTTGCATTGTGTCTGAGGTCTTTTGTTGATGGATGGGTGGCGGTGAAATGGAGATTAAGTTGAATCAGGGTCCAAAAGGAATGGATGAGCGGAAAGCGGCGGTAAAGGGGGACAGTTGAAAAGAGAGGAAACTGAACGAGAGAGGCGGTGGAGAGAGAAAGAAAAGACTGAAGGAGAGATTCGAAGATGAAGAAAGAGGATGATGCGAAGAAAGTAAGAAAAGTTTTTTTTAAATAATTCTGATTTTTTGATTTTTCTGTTCGGTAGGGAGAACCACCTTTGAGGAGGAAGGAAATTCAATTTCGGGAGCTGGGAAGAGATTAATACTACGGTGGAGAGATTTATTACTTCACGTGACTTCACTACTACCAAGTTAACTCGATTCATGCGACTTGACATCAGAGGCAAAAGCCCTACGCGCAGCATAAAAGACGGTGATCGAAGCATGAAGCCAACCGCGACGGCACTGAGGGAGAGAGAAAGAGAGTTGATCTTGGAGATGTAGCTGTGTACAAGTAAGACATCAGCCCAATTGAACAGCAAAGAGCTTTCATGGCACACCTGTTGGCAAAAACTTTATAACGCCTTCATGGACGGCCAAACAAATGCCCAGGATCACTATTCATCAAACAACCGTTATTCATGGAGTTATTAGAAATGGAGAAGTGGTGCCCTAGAAGGTTGCATGAAGTGGCCACAGATTGCTTTAATTTCTTGTTAATTTGGCCAAACACTTATGGCATCGCTGCCAGCTCTATAGCGCGATGGCAATCGCTCTACGTGCCAAGTTGGTTCTAGTTGGCGGGAGTTGTCCGAATCTTCGTCCAAGACGAACGTTTAAATAAAGCCAGTGAAGCTAACAAAGCCGTTTCAAATGGGTGCTCAACAGCACTGAGTATAAAGCGTGGCTAACATGCTACTCAATATCTATTTTCAGCACACGAAGTGGTTGGTCGCCATCCCCTGTGCGTGTGAAATGGCTGATTCGAATGTTCCAGCTTTGATGCACGCTGCACCGCTGGACGTTACCGAATATCCCACATTCACAGCCTAGCCATTGGCGCGGGCATTGGAGCCTTGCGCGAGAAGCTGTCTTGAATATTGATTGTCTTTACTTGGACAACACAGAGTCTATCATTCCAACAAGAGCATTCTCCACTGGAGGCTCATCTCGTAGATCAAAGCTAGAAAACTACTTCCTTGATTAGCCAATTGCACAATTTGCTACAAATTTAATAGACATGTTGTAAAGGATTTTCACTTTCGTCACTCTCAGCACCTTGCCATTGTGAGTCGTATTCTTCAAGAGCTTTGGTCAGATATGACAACTATATGAATTGTCTAAATGGCAAACCTGGGTCTTTTATATATAAGAATTTGTGTGCACAGCCATTTGGAGCAATCGATCAAATCGTCTGTTCCACCAAAGAGCGTTCTCAAGAAAAAAAAAACAGTCGTTTAATCTTTTCAATCTAAACCTGGAGCAAGATAGGGGCAATATTCATTATTGTGCGGGAGAGAGCTTGGAACCACTACGTCACCAAACGCCCACCGATCCCAGAGGGATCCTTTGATGAACCGGCTCGAGGGGAAATGTGGTCTAGACAGTCTAGGCCATTTAGACAATCAGCACCACCGCTAACGGACTCGGGTCCCCCGGGTATCCTGGCTGGCTGCTAACGTCTATAAAGTACGTAAACCGCAGTTGACATATAACAAATAATAATAATAGGAACTTTGAAAAGACAAGAAGCAAGATCTGTGTTGAATTCCCACAGACCTTTTTTTTCGAGTTAAGTTCGCGCAAGATTTTTGGAAAATGTAAAAGAAACCCAAGAACCACACGTCCGCTGGCCCTCTGCAAAATGCCACATAGACTTCGATATCTTCAAGAGAGGGGAGGCTAATTTTCTCCAGTTACGCGTGTAATAATGTGCAAGACTTAGAACTTACTATATGTCCCCGTCATGTGACGAGAGGTTAGGGAGCCATAAGTTTTTCAGCGTACTGGCATCTTTCCAATCAACGCCTGCCATAAGTACTCTGTGATCGATATCATCGACTATAATTTCACGCAGAACGCATGCTACCGTCGTCAGCCTGGTCAAATTGAAAGTTCTACCTTTTAATCTTTTGGAATTTAAGGAATCATTAGATTTGTTCGTTTGCAATAAACATTTGAACATCACGCTTAGTGTCTGCTAAAATCCGTCCAGTTTATCATGACTCTAACAGAAAATCCCATCTACGAAACGAAAGATACCAGCTGTACTGATTCTATAGAAGATGAAGCAGCAATAACATCTGTCGGTGATTACTCATTATACAACGAATGGCACTGCTTCATCCACGACGAATGGGTGGTCTTGAAAAATGGCGAACTGGTCTTGAAGTCACGAGAGGAGTTTCTGGAGGAAGAATTGATAAGGGGACTTATGCGGGGATACAGGGATAACCAATTCAATTTTATTCAAGACATTGGGCGCATTATTAGGCAAACCTTTCCCAGTTTTCCGGAGGAAATCGCTATCGAGGACCAAGTTGTGTTTCGCAATCCAGGAGAGTATAATTTTTACTTGGAGATGGATCTTTCCGGGTTTTCAAAATTCCAAGTAAGAAATAGACCTGATTTACGCGTGCGTGATACCGAAGAGTTTTTGTCATTGGATACGGAAGGCCGTTCAGGCGTTTATACCCAAAAAATGAGCCATACGAATTTGCTCAAAGATGTTGTCCGGACCGCGAATATAGTCCTACTGCCAGTTGTAGGATCTTACACGATAGCGAAAAAGGCGCAGGAGGCATTCAACAAGATAGGTCCTACTCATACAGTGGTCAATTTCCTCTCTTTCTTTTTGTTAGAGTGGAAAGCTGCGCATTGGCTCAAGATCATAAAAGAGGAACTGAAAAACAAACTACCTCCTATCATTGCGTCTCTGATTGAACCTGATACTAGCTATAAGGAGGTCTTCGAGCTTTTGAACGAACATCAAGAAAAGTTCAAAGCAAAATATTTTCACGAAATGTTCATGTTGGTGTTTGAAGGAGATGCCTATTTTCAGAACCTAGCTAATGCTGATCGGAACGATCCTGAACATATTCCAAGGCTACGCGCCTTATGTTCAAGACTTCTCGATAACATGAGAGAAATCGATAGATACATCCCCTATGATCATATTCGTGCTGCTCAACTCTATTTTGTGATGAAGCATATTTGTGATGAATTCATACAAGCCTTGGAGTACTATCGCAAAGCGGAAGAGTTCAGTATATTCAATATAGGTACGTTCACTGAATTCTACATGAAGCATGACAACAAAGAGATAGAAACGTTCTTGGGTTCCTTCCTATCCGAGATGAACAGAGTCAATGTTGAAGTCATAATACCCGCTGGCAAAAAAGAGCTGAGATTCCAAGAGTTCAGGAAGCGCATTCAAGACTTGGAGCCAGACGCTTCTGTTCAATCTCAGGTTGCTCCAAGAGCTGGAAAAGACGGTTTTAGACTCAGAATGCGTATTCCTAAATACCTGATGAAAAACCACGAGTTGAGAGAACTTCGAACTCAAATCAACCAAAACGAGAGGTACACTTTTAGTGAGAGTGAAACAGAACTTTACAATCGATTCAAACACAAGAAGTTCATGGAGGAACTTGTACAAGAAGTTGAGAGTGGCCAGCACACATTATTTGTGCCCGAATAAAACTGAAGTTAAGTTGGTTAAAAAAAAAGCTGAGACGCTTGGAGGTCATTTCCCTGGTGAACAAATGTGCCAGTAAGCTGTTCTGCACAACACTCTCTTTGTGATATCTCATCCTTTGTGACAGTTACCAAATACCACACGCTGATATCTTCATCTGGATAAGCAGGTCTGTTTCTTTTCTGATAGATACTTCAGCCAAAACTTCTTTCTTTGAATAGTACAAGCGTGTAAACGTGTGTATATCCTTGAATTTACTTCTTGTCTATTGGTATAATTTCTGTTCTCCTGACTACAATTGGGAGTGAAAATTGGCACTCATGATCTTACTGGTTATCTTAAGACGCATACACCTATTATGTTTACAACTAGACTCTAAAGATGATAGAATCAACTGCTTGTAAGCACATTCAAAGCAATCAGCTGGAAATCACAACAAAATAAGTCATATTGTTATCTTTGTGTTTATTTCACATAATCAATTGTCTGTATCTTGGTATTAGACACGTAAGAAGTTACTGCAGAGGACCCGCACTGAAAGCCCTCAAAACGAAGGAGACGACGAAGTTAAAGAAGTGCAGTGTTCTTAAAACAAATTTTACCCCTTAGTGTTTGTGCCCGGAGGCCTCACAGTAAAGAGGTTCATGGCAAACTACTTTTCAGATATCTGCTAAAACGTGTGATTGGAAAATTGAATTGTAGTTGATATCTAGCAATATGAATAGTATAACAATTCGTTAGGCAGTTGAATGCAGTAAACATGAAAGGGCGGTAGAAATGTAATGGCCCACTTAATATGCTTTAACGTACAAAAGACTACTGATGGATCTCAAACTACTTGTTCGATTTAGATAGTAATAAAGAAAGACTTTTAGTTTCTATCATGGTAGTTCAAAAGATCTCCACGAAGCTTGGCTTAGTGATTCAAATTCCCTTGCTGCGTAACAAAGTAATACGATAGGTCCTTGCAATGTAAAATTACTTTAATTCGTTAATAATACTTAGCTGTAAGTAGTACTATATGAAAATGCTTTAATTCTGGTGTATGCTACATTGAACTAGCCTGGTTGAAAGAACACTAGATGTATCATTGTAAGTAATTCACCCCTGGTCCATGTTCGATATGAAGGCTTCACGCCTAAGTTGAATTTAGGGAGTTATGAGTTATGACGCAAAAGGTTTAGAGTCTCAGGAAATACAAATGGAAAAATAATTCCTTCCATGCTTACAATTTTGGCTTTCAGAGGCTCACAATATAGGCTGGATCACCTATAGGTCTAATGCTTTGAAATTCAATACCAGTTTAGAAGTGAAGGGCCAGGCCGAGGAGACAGATGGTGCGTGTATAGGAAAGGTATAAACGCGACGAAATACATTGAAAAGCATGCGAGAAGATGGTTACGAGCTAAAAACGAAACTTTTATATTACCCAGGTTACTTGATTCCAGGTCCTATTTCTTCAGAAATTTTTTTTGTTTAAACTGGTTGCGTTTGTCAGGATATAAATTAACACCATTGCAATACTCTGGGCTTGAAACAACCATGCTTTTGAGCTGGTAGAACAAGTCTGCATCGGAAAACATTTTGATATATGTGTTACTTTTTGTTTGACTAGTTTCCTGGTAAGTAGGCTCAAAAAAGAGGAGGTTTAAACATAGAGGCAATTAAAAGTAATAAACAATAAACAGCTTATAAGAAAGATGTATCAAAGGGGTTGTGTTTACAATTTCTTAACACTTGCACCGACAGATTATAAAATTGATACACGTTCGTTATCGTAAGAATGCTAGAAAATGTTGTTACTCAAAAAGATATATAAAATCTTTTTTTTTCCCGCCAATCGAATGTGACGCTAAATAAGAAATAAATTTAAACGTTCACAATTACAAGAAAGCAAAAATAAAATTACGGCTCTAGCACCTTTAAGACTATATTTCTTCCGTTTAGCTGGCTTTTACCAGCATCTCAATCACACCTTAGTCATTTCAGAGATCGCTGAGAGTCATTGCTCTCAGTGGAAGTAACATAAAAACCATGGTGTGAACAAAACCCAAAGAACCCAAAACCCACCCACAAAAGACAAAATTCACATATATATTTGAAATAACATAAAGAAATTTGACTATCTAGTGTAAGATACTTATATTCCTAGATTTTTAGAGTCTAGAAATTGCTAAATGCCCTTGTTTTGGTCATTCCAAACCCTTGACCACGCTCAATCAGATAGTGCCCAGATATTCATCTAGTCTCATACCATAATTTTTGGACATCAAGAAAACAGGCCCGATGGTTTAGTGGTATAATTCTCGCTTAGGGTTTCTAAGCACGATTGCGAGAGGTCCCGGGTTCAATTCCCGGTTGGGCCCGTTTACTTTTTTTTAAATTTGGCGTACGATCGACGTCTTTGTTCTTTGTCGATCGATCCGCGGATTTTATAATTAAAGGCATCTGGTCAGTGCTTTTTTATATTCATGATCGATCGATACTTCAGTGTTCAAGTTTATTGTACTAATACTGTGACCAAACGCCCACCGATCCCAGAGGGATCCTTTGATGAACCGGCTCGAGGGGAAATGTGGTCTAGACAGTCTAGGCCATTTAGACAATCAGCACCACCGCTAACGGACTCGGGTCCCCCGGGTATCCTGGCTGGCTGCTAACGTCTATAGAGTACGTAAACCGCAGTTGACATATAACAAATAATAATAATACTAATACACATTTATGGCCATTCCTATGCTTCTCCTCAGTTTGTTTTGTGTATACTTTAATGCTTTGTACATAGGGACGTTTATGTATCAACTGAATTGTGTATTTAAAATTTTTCTAGGCACAAGCATTGAATGCATTTTATCATGCGTTACTGTTATAAGTTACTACCGATGCCCCTCTCCTCAAGCTAGCTTCATACATATGTAGCTTGAGATTTGAAAAGCCTTAGCATTCAACGCTCATGAGTGCTCAGCTGCCACGTCTGCCATGTGCTTGGTTGGATGTCAAAGGCCGAGCGCCAGATCGATCCGAAAAAAAAAAAAAATTATGTAAGCAGCAAACAACATGAATTCCTAGACTCAAAGCTTGAGGCTCATCGATCATGAAATGCCAGTGCTTCATAATATCATGATATCTTCGGCCGGCCGGTTGAAGTGAATTCAGGATCGATATTGTTGTATGATATCTGAAATTTATAACTCCGGCCGTAGAGTCAACTGGTACTAGTACTAGTACATGCATAACGTACGTGTTTGTAATTTTAGCATCATGCAAAAAAAGAAAAGAAACAAAATGCAAAAATACGAAGAGTACTCAGTGCACGCACGCACGCTAGCAACAATATCCGGTCGGAGTTCTACTACCAGCACACTAGAGCTCGATCGGTGCTAGCTTTAGCTCTAGTACTATATAGCGCTCTCATATCAATGGATATGATCAGAGCGACCGGCTGGCCGTCGCCGGCGACAGGTACCCACAGACAAAAAAGAACAATAAATCCCGATAAGGAAATTCCAAAGGAAAACCCTAAAACGTACGACATGAATTTTGTTTACCAAAATCCCTAGTTTTACTTGAAAGTCAAATTTAAGAAACATAGAAAGGTTTAGAAGGCATTAATTAGAGGTTATAGAGAGCCTGGGATTCAAGGCATTGTTTATATTGTTGGCATTGAAATCGATCACCTTGATCAGATGCTTGTATGGTTTCAATATTCTACTTGTATTGATGGCAGCACTTGAGCAACCTAATATACAATGTTGATCATTAAGGTCAGTGAATTCATGAATTCATGGACTTGAAGAGGGGGAGCTGCAGGGCGGCATTTGTTGCTGTTGTGGCGCCCATACATGAAACTTGAATGCCGAGAACTTGGCTAGATGCTCTCAGCTGCTTGGACGCTAGTGCATGTGTATGATCATAACGGATCAACAACATTCCACGAGTTTACTAGTTCAAGCCGGCAACAATATTAATTGAAGAACTTGAAGGGCCCGCCCGGGTTGTGGGGCCCGGGCCGGATGTTTGAAGCTCTTTGAAGCTGACAGCGCTTGAGTGCAATGAAAACATTTTGCTCCTTCTGGGTACTACAGTGGATCGATGGTCTGAATTCCTTTCATTCAACATATATTGCTCGTTTGAGATATCCGATGTCATGATCATAGCCTACATACTATTGATGTGTGTAGAGTCGATGTCAACCGTGGTTCCGTATTTTTTTTATTTTTCTTGCTATGACCTGCAGTCCGCGTATCCGTTGACTTTATTCAGCAATAATCCCATGGATTTTCAACATTGATTAATGGCATCGTCGTACCCAGTCTCAGCACTATGTATGTAGCGAACAAAGGGCGGAGAGTTTCAGATCGATATCCAAGCTTTGGACTGAGACATTGGCATGTGTGTGAATTAAGAACTGGGCGGCGTGTGTGGAACGGCCGGCATGGAAAACAGACCAAAGTAGGATTACCCCGGGCAGGGGTGCACAGGGGTCGTAGTAGGTGAGCAACGTTATTACTACCGTGGTCAGTATTTTATAAAGACATGGACTGATGAATATTGATTCACCGATTTATTGATTGCCATCAACATTTGAATATTGAGGATCAGGTCGAGTATATGCAATATTGAGGCTGATGTGGTATTGTGCCGGTTGTTGCTCTGCTAGTCATGTACTGCACCGTACGTGGTAGTAAACCGGCCGTTGTTATTGATCAATTTTCAAAGACCGAAACCTTGACGGCCTCAGCAGCTGCTTCAAGCTGAATTAGCACTGGGAACTATAGTAATATTCAAGTTTCAGCTCTTGGGATCTCTCTTTTCAAGCACATACTGATAAACTCTTTTTTTTATTTTTTATTTTTTATTTCGTGAATATTCTGGAGCAAGTTGAGCGGCCTTCCAAGTTGGACACCTTCCATACTACATATAATACTGTTTCCTGTGGGTTCGAGTTAACTGTGGGCACGTATTCAAGCTTGGCGCTTCGATATGATATCATGTGTATGTGCTATAGTAGTACATAGCGTGAGGACATCGGGCCCCAGATATTCCCGTTGGAGGCGTGGAATGGGGCCAGAAAGCACGTGAACAACTTTGAACTATACCAGCTGTAGCAATGTTCAAAGCTTGCTCTTGGCCTACAGGAGAACGAAGCGCTCCTTACATTGAAGCTGCCCGAGTTTGAAATGCTGTCAGCGTGCGCCCAAAGCAGTTAAATCACCACCACTTTACCATGGTGCACCTCAGATTGATTTATCATGATGATCAATCAATCGTCATGACACTGGCCAGCGCTGTATACTATATACAGTGTACATAAGTAACATTTGAAGTACATACTAAGAAGCTGCTATTACATGCTCAGCGCAGCTTGTGAAGTGGGAGAATAGCCCAAAAGGAACTTCGAATACTTGTTGAAGAGAGAGATCTCGAGCTCTAGCATATTTATAAGCATACTAGTAAGCATTAGACAGTATCGGCGTACGTCGTATCCCAGCTGTTCCTTTCGGAGTTTTTCAACAGTTTCTTTCGGAGATTTCTCGGAGATTCACCCAGATGTCGGACTTCTGGCCGTTTAAGCCTTGCCGGCGTAACGTTTTGCTACCGGTACCACTTTGTTTAGTCCACATGCGTTTCAAAGTTAAAATGTTGTCCGACATTATTGGTGGTATAACTTCTTCCGGCGCTTTCCCAAATCCCTCGCTACTGTTGATAGTTACTATAGTATACAACTCGCTTATGTATGTGAAAAAGCGGAATAACCGGCCGCGGTCAAAGCAAGCAAGCAATTGAAAAGCCGGACACTGATCGGCACACCCACACAAAAGGACTTGGTACATTCAAATGTTGTACGGGAAGCTTGGAACACTAAAAGGCACTGGCCGGCGATGTCGGAACACAGACTCCAGCTAGCACACGTGTGCTCAGGCCCACTATACATGTGAGGTCAAAATCATACCAGCATAATATGATACTAGTAATTAAATTTCAGATGGAACATTCAAACGTTGTTTCACTGTTAAACACAATATACGCTCGCGCACGCCCGCCCGACGACGTCGCTATCAATGATCCGATCACGATCACCACCAAATCTTGCTTTTGGGGTGCGCATAAAACGCGGTTGCTGCAGACCCTCGACATGCATGCACTCTATTCGGCAACAAAAGTGCTCAAGTAGCCGGCAAATAAAATAAAAAAATAAAAAATATTTGGGTCTTTTGAGTTGATGGCGCTCATCGATCGATCTATTAATCCCGGCGCCCGAGTGCCAATGGCAGAGCGTTTAATTAAACGCTTTTTCATGAATTTTTAAAATCGATCATTCATCGCATTCAGTGTTCTTCGTCTTCTTCTTGATCTTCTATTTTTCATTTTTCTTTCTTTGAAGAATATTACATGCGACACTGAGTCGCAATGATTAAACAAGCGGTGGCCACGGAGTGCCACTGGAATGCCGACAAGCATTGATATCAATGTGTGGCAAAAGTACACTCCCTCAACATGGAAATATAGGCGTTTGTCTCCCGGGTACTAGTAGTAGTGCACGTAACACGTATTTTCACAATTTATTATGAGTTTGAAGGATTTTTTTTTTTGTCAAAGGCCCCGGGAACTTGAAATCAAGGGGGATCCAGTACCAGCAGAGTGTCTAAAATAAGCTTGTGATAATTGAGCCCGCTTTTTACTAGTAGTATTTTGTTTTGTGCATGCTTACACAAACATGAGTAAGAATACATTCAAACGGCGCGTAATGATTACATAACACGTGAAATCCCATATGACAATATATGGGCCCACCCCTTTTTTTTTTTTCCAGCTAGTAGTATGTAGTACTACACACGTACTACTGAGCTCTCAGTTGCTGCATTTGCCGCGTGTAATGGCATTTGCTTCCGTGATCATTTCCACGGATATCACCAGCCCCACACAATTGGCCTTGTCCGAACTGCAGCAAGCGCGCGCACTGAGCTGCTCATGATGCGGCAGCCCACACAGTAGACAACATTTTGAACATTTGGTGGGTGGGTGCGCGCGCGCGGAAACGTGGGGGGTTCAAAGCCATCATGATTATTCACATGGCAAGTTCACGAAAACTAACGGTTACTCAATGACTCTATATATTGTTGATA
Organism: Geotrichum fermentans; assembly: GCA_030564905.1. Classification (NCBI taxonomy): domain Eukaryota; kingdom Fungi; phylum Ascomycota; class Dipodascomycetes; order Dipodascales; family Dipodascaceae; genus Geotrichum; species Geotrichum fermentans. The sequence goes on along the minus strand of JAJMAG010000007.1, from coordinate 170,202 downwards.
TTGAGATATAGATCGATATCGGCAACAGACTGCGCGCTGCCATCACTATTGGCGTGTCAGCGTTACTCCTTGGGTGCTGACATGCCAAGTGTAAGTGTAGTAGTAGCAGTGGCGATAGTATTTATGTGGCGGTCGTTTTCTGATACAACAACAACACGGTGTATGTCGTCATACCGGGATTATATATCTTCTGTGCGCTGGCTGCAACAACAACAAATCTCATGTCGTTGCTCGAATACAGTCACTGGTATCAACGATTCGGATTTAACTAAGCTTGAAGTAGTACTATTGATAGAGTACGTAAACCGCAGTTGACATATAACAAATAATAATAATAATAATAGTACTATGCACATAGTACTAGCACTTGAGCACATCACTGATAAATTTTCAAAAATGTTGCCAATCGAATGTTTAAAAAAATGCTAATTGGAGCGTTTCTTTTCTTTTTTCTCGTATCACTGCACACATGTGCATACCATAGTTAGCTAGCGCTGTGCCGCACTCTCATATATTATTATAATTCAAGGCTATTACTGATACATTCTAAATTATCACTCTATCCCTCACTGCACACATCATGGATAGTGCTACATAGTACGATGAACAATTTTCAAATGGTTTCCGGATTCCGCGCGCAAACGTATGTAGTGCGTTGAGAGTATATATATTGATATCTCGGGATTGACTTAAGCCGACCGCCGCCGCCCTTCGAGCCCAAACGTTCCCACAGCAGCAGCCCATATGGAACTCGGCATTACACAGAGTTTGTAACGACATCTGGCTAGTCATGGTTTATTATTTTTTCGTTTTTTTCGTTTTTTTAGTTTTTCTTGTTTCTTCCCTTGCAACTTTGTTGAACACATTGTTTGGAGCACTTGAGTGCGCCATATCGGCTTTTGCTCGTTTTTTTATTTTATTTATTTTTTCATTTTTTTTTATTTTTTTTTATTTTCCTTTCTCCATCGCAATATTCTCCACCGTTTTCTTTCTCTTCCCTCCTTCCTTCCTCTTACCAATCACTTCTTGTTCGCCATACCACACACCCGCCACTCTTCACCCATCGCCCTACTCTACACCCAGTACTGCCGCCTCACTTATATCGCATCTGCCTCACCCGTGTTTCATCTCCCCACCCTTTCGCTCTTGCCTTACCATGTCCTACGCTGCGGCTTCGTCCGCCATGCCGAACCCGATGCGCTCGCTAACGCCCAACACGAGGCCCGTCCGAACTGTGTCTCGCCGCGCATGCCTCAACTGCCGCGAGCGTAAAATCAAGTGCGATGGCATCGAGGTCTGTCGCAACTGTAAACAGCTAAACCTCGACTGCGTCTTTGTCAAATCACACCGTGGCGGCCGCAGAAACCGCAACAGACCGCCAGACCTCCAACCCGCTGCTGCTACTGGAGCTCTGCTCACCCAGGACAATGCCAACAACACCCCGGCTCATTCCAACAGACTCCCCATCCCTGGCGTGCCTCTGCCAAGCATCCCCAGGGCAGCAGGCCTTGGCAACACCTCCCCAACCAACCCGGCCACTACAAACACACCATCCGCTCAACCAACCATAGCTGCACTCTCAGCTCCCATCTCGACTCAAATCTCTTCACCAGCCCCTGCAACGGCTCTACCACCACCACCGGCTCCCCTACCAACGTCCATGTCTACCCCACAGTGCGGCCTCCAACCTTCAGCAAGATATTCTCCGCCATCCCAATTTGCCCACAGCCCAGCCATCAGCACGCCGCCTTTTCCGTTCGCTCCATCATCAGCAGCGGCCCCTTTCGAACCTCGCAGACCTTCAGAAGTGCATCTCTCCACTCACCCTTCGCCGTTTCCCTATTACGGAGGCCTTGAACAACCAGCTCCCCCTACCCACCCTTATCCTGTAGAATATCCAACCCCAGTACCCCAACCCTACCATGAACGCAAATACAGCATACTGCCACTCGCCCTGAATGAGGATCAGCCTGCAAAACGGCTCAAGCGTGAGAGCCCCGATTCTCCTGAAACGTCCAGGGATGCGGTTATTGATCGTATGTATGAGCCATGTCTAATCACTGATTTACTAACAGTCTAGAAATGCAAAATACCATTTCACGGCTACAGCAACAAATCAATTCGTTGAAGGAGTACCCCAAACAAGAAGAAAAGAACGAACTGACTAAAGAAAGTTTTTCCACGGCACTGGTGAACCCACTTGCCGAAAAGTGCGATCTTCCTTCTCTGGACATTGTTTACTTCCTGGTCGACCTTTATTATGAATATTTCCATCCAAACCACTGCTTTCTACTCCCCAAGAAGGCAGCCCTCAGGCATTTTGTATACAGTGAGCACGAAGCCGCTCTCGCACATGCCATGTTTAGCGTTGCGTGCCGTTATACCCACACGGATCCTGCCCGCGCCGAAAGAGTCAAGCTACAAGAGTTTCACAAGGACCCCAACTACTGGGCTGATATGTTTCAAAAACACCGAGGGTCCCTGTTTACTACACCACTTGTGAAGGCGCTCCTCCTCGTTGGAATGTCATACAACTGTGGCTCAAACCCGCAAAAGAGTAAGGAGCTGGCGGAAGAAGCGTATCAACTCTGTTTGTGGAACAACTTTGGCAAGCGGTTCACGCGCTCAGCAGAAATATCCAACATGGCTAATAAAAAGCTATTGCAAGGGTTCAGTCCTCAACAACTCCTCTTCCGCGAGTCGCTTATCCGCACCGTGTGGGAAGTATGGCGGTTTAGAGTGCAAGTGGCCATATTTTCAAACGATGAAGATTTAATCCCTCCGTTCAACGGCGACATGTGCTTACCAGTAAGTGACGCCTTGTATGAAAACGAGCTCAAAGGGTGGGACTACAAACGAATGTTTTGGAGTGACCTCGATGCACAACTGCTATCTGAAACCGAGTACTTGCCGCCATTGCCCGAAAACCGAGAGGAAAGCATTTATAGCGGAGCATGCATGTCCCTCTCGTGCGTTAATTTGCTTGCCCTGGTGTTTAAACACAGGCATGATACCTCTGGCACGATCCAGAACTCTCTTGAAGCAAGACTACGGACGCTCTACGCCAAACTTCCTCCCATTCACGAATGCACGGCTACGACAGATAGAATGTATATCCTGGCCCATGAAGCCATCTACTGTTCAACCCTAATTTTGCATGAGGATAGGGCCAATGCTTTTATGGTGTTTTTGAAATCAGATTCAAAAGAGAGCTCTTTCGCATCTCCTGATTTAGCCCACAGGGACGCAAACCGCAGTCCCCGACTTTTGAGTAACGCCGGCTTGGAGAACGACCAGATTGAACTCCGAAATATAGCCCACCTCAAACAGTTCCTGGCAAGTACGGCTAGCACTGGGGCTAATGCCGAAAAATGCCGATCTTACTTGGTTTCCCAATGGGCGGCGCACGCCATTTGCCGTCTTTTGGAAGATCCCAACCCCACTGCCCCAGGCTCCTCAATGCCCAACTCGGTCATACCAACGAAAGCGCACGCGGACGCTCTAATGCACCTGTCCCCGGTCACTGGATTCCTTTTGCAACAGGCCATCCCTGTCATCGCCAGCGAGCTTGTTCTTCAAAACATTGCCAAGAATATGAGCAGCATTCAAGCGGGACAGCTTCTCAGCGAGCGCGTCGATAACATCTTGGAGTACCCAAGTTTTGACTTGACCTCGGGCAGCATCAAGTCGCCAAGCGAGTCACCTAGGTCTAGTCCTCTAAGTGCTGGTAGCAGCCGCTCTCCCTACAGCAGCGGCGACTCCAGTGGGGCTGTACCACGCTATAGTGCTGTCGATGAGATTACTCAAAAGTTAAAGTTGATGGTCACTAGCGAGGAGGTGATTGGTACAATATGGGAAAAAATAAAGGGATCTAATGAAACGTCGAAATGGGTTGTGTCTAGGGCGAAGGAGTATGAGGGTATTGAAAACGGCAAGCCATATTGAAACTAGTTAAAAAAAAAGCACGGCATATGATGTTTAAGTTATGATGATGGCGACGGACATTTTATTTATTTATTACTACAAATGCAGTTAACGTATAGAAGGCATAGCGTTGACTGAAAGTTCAAATTTTAATTAAAAAAATTCTTTTATTCTTTATTCGTCGCTGCGTACCGGTCTACAGCGAGACGAAAAGCGCCCCTGTTTTTTCTCTTTTGGCAAGGATCTCGTCGAGCAGCTATCGTCTCATTGCATAGACCAGGTCCGTTCTAAGATTGCTTGAAGAGTGATGAACGTAGGATGCAAGAACCAAGGAGAGAACTAACCAACAACCTACACGTATGTTCAACTATGCAATGACATGTGTTCATACTGTAGCCCAATTCACCCTCATAAAAATGTGCCTTGTCACGTATTTGGCTACCGTGGGGACCCTCAAAAAGAAGCGTGGAATCGATTCGCTACTGGGCCACATTAGGCCGCAGAACCACAAGCTTTTTAAAACAATTCGACTTCGTCTTGAGCAAGAAATTCAAGTGTGCCGCTATAGCAACTAGCAACGTCTATTCTGCTATCCCAACTTGTGGCCGTGGTCCGTAGAGATCTCCATACGTGTGTACGCACTGTACGTGCTTGATTATTATTTTTTTTTTTGGAAATGAACTTCGTGGAATGGCTCGGCTTGGCTGAACTCCTCAACTTTCATCTAGGCTACGCCTAGCCGGCTCCTTTCTAGCTTCTACCCTCTCCCTTTTTTCCCTACATAGTTCGGTGAACGTTCCAATTCAAGCCAAGCCTTCAAAAAAAAAAAAAAAAAAAAAAAAGAATATTGAACACTTGAACTGACATTGATATCAAAAAGAGTAAGAAGAACGAACCTAAAAAAAAATCTTTTTGAAACCCATCCAAGTTGGAAACAAGTAGAGTAGAGCGGAGAAATGTTATTTTCGTCAGACCAAAATCAGCAATGAACTCTAAGAAGTCGCATGGTGATCTCTAGTTGGATCCTAAAACCATCTGATTTTCCAAAAAAAAAACACCACTTGTAGCTGTGACCAACATTTGAAAGCCACTACTCGCTGCTTTGTTTGAGCTTATGTTACAGCATTTAAACCATCGCTTTGTCAAATTTGGAAAGAAAAAAAAAAAAAAAAAAATCTCCAAATCAGCTCGCAGGAGCAACGGTTTTTTATTTTTTTGTCAGGTAGGGCCAGATAACGTCCATTCCTAAGAAGAACCTAAGTGCCAATAGCCCTTTTTCAATTTCCTAGCTTTCATATATCAAGCATTCAGATGTTTTCTAATTTGAGTCAAAAAAAAAAAAAAAAGTTGGTAAAAATATAAAGTCAAGAAAATGAGTGCCTCAAGCCGGATTTGAACCGACGGTCTTGTCATTACGAGTGACACGCCTTACCACTTGGCCATTGAGGCTGTTATCCCTTCACATATATCGATTATCAGTAATGACAGAACCTTTCATAGTTCAAAATTGAGCCAAACTCGCTGAATTTTCTTTGATATACCATCTACTTAGCTGTCTGTTTTAGATTCATCACGCAAGAAATTTTTTTACTATCATTTTCTTTAATTTTATCTTTGTTTTGTACTTGTTTTTGATACTCTGACCTATTTTTCGTTGCAATGTGTTGGCTTTTGCAACAATTCTTTTGACCTTCAACATGTCTGCATTACAAAAGCATTGATCTAAGTCTTACCTTAAGGTTATATAGTTATTGTACCCCTAGTAGTACCACAAGAAAAAGGGACAATAAACAAATTTATTATCTATACATGTATCTTCTAGATCTGGGGTTTGTGAGGAGGCGATGCGAGAAAAGAATAAAAGAGACCAGTATACAACGCTGTTATTTTTTTGGGTTCACTTGTCGTCTCTTATCTCAAAATAGCAGATGGTATAAATTTTGTTAAGAGATGTTAGACTTTTATTAGAGGCCTGTTGAACAGTTATAGTTGCAGCCTCGCATGGTATGTTGAAAGCTTTTCACTCTCATCTCAACTAGAAGGCGAATGAACAGACAGCTTAGCTTCCAACTTCTGGCAAACACAGAACCCCACTGTTTGTTTGTAGGCAAGAATGTGTGATCAGTCTACAAGTGAAATAGTAAAACGACGTCACTTCACTTGAAAACGTAAGGGTCAACGTGATTCAAAAGTGCTAAAGGGTCATTTTCATATACCCAAGCGGAAGTATGAATAAATCTTCTACAAAAAAGGCTTATCAATTAGCCGGCTATAGATACTTTTATTTTGTGTCTTGTGAACACATCGGTAAACCATATGAAGACATGCATGGGCAAATGAATTAAAGGTAACACTCTATTCAGCAAACCTTTTAATAGAGACAATTATGTGACTTTGATGCTATTAATCTTTGCCGCTCAAAGGTTGTTAGTGGGAATTAGATGCCGGTGCACATGTGGCTCATTGGGCCCATACCATCGAAGCGTAGCAGAAGTAGTCAAGCCCAAACTACGTGAATCACCTAGTCCCTGTGTTTTCAATGTACTTAGTTAGAATGATAAACTATGGGCAATCTGTCAATACAATAGTATTTCTTTGATCACCGCTTACGATACCTAGAACAAAAAAGCAAATCGTTTTACGTTTAGCTCAATCTCATCAATCTCATCAATCCTATTATTACGTATTTAAGTATGTTGTAAAGGAATATTAAGCAGGTCAACGTTTTAAAATAAATAAAGTGAGAAAACCCGCATGTATTGTAGCATGCTTATTGCAGTTTCTACAGGTTTCGGCATTGATAGCCGGAAATGCACATGTGTCCAGAAATCGATGCACCTAGGGTGAGTGTATAGAGGGCTAGCAACGTTCACTTATTCCAGTATTAGCCTGTGAAAATGATAGCAGAAAATAAATTATACTTTACATAGTATGCCATTTGGCTGTTCTAACATGTGCTTTTGTGCCCTCATATCCCCCCTGGCTGAGATATCAGAAAATGCTGTGCGTTTTATAATGTATGTTAGACAGCCTGTGATTTTTTTCATACGCTTTTTGTAATCAACTTCATTCAAGTTTAACCTTAGCATTTTAATTGATGACATGGATATTCCAGGGATATGAAAACATCAAATCCTTACTTTATATGTAATTATACAAAAAAGGCCATAGTAAAAGATGAGTTTGAGCTTACTTGGCAGAATGGCTTATGGTAATAATTATCCGTTGTAGTGTTCGCATATTTTGGTAACGCCTAATACTTCCTCGGCCGTGGATGGCGCTAAGAAAGAAGAGCATACTAAATGCGTAAGCAGATTTGCCAAAACTAAAGTGCATAGCACTTTCGCACCATACAGTTGTCCATCCTCTAACCGCAGATACTATTCACTGTGATGTACTATAGGTTTCACTTAATTTTCATCTTTCATGCTCAGTGGTGCTCACAATTTTGATTCTACCATGATAGTCCACTGAAAGCATCTTTCTTAGTCCCATTATAAATAGAACTCCCTATTGTTCAAAACAACGATTAGATTTCTAATTGATACATATAACAAATAATAATAATAATAAATATAAAAATATATATAACAAGAATAGTAATAATAGTAAAAATAAACATTGCTTAAGAGCACACGTTGAAGACCAGAGAAAACCTAGTAATAGCTCAATCAATCGAAACAATTCACAAGAATTCTCTGAAGGCAGAAGCATCATGATCTTACACGTTTCGTTATAGCGAAGCATTTGAGTGTTAAACTGGCGTCTGCTGTTTTTTTTTGTGTCGTCTGCACATAAGTTGTTTCCAAAGTACGGTAAACCGGGTATGTAGTTATCTTATAAATGTATGTAAAAAACGCTTTAACGTGCGAAATTGTGCAAATGAAGTATAAGGAGTAAATCTCGCCTATGTATGCGCAGTGTATTGCACACTTAAGCTGGCAATGGAGTGTGAGACAACTTCGCATGCCCCTGATATTGATATTGATGCTGGATCATCGATAGTAGACCAAAGTATATGTACCGAAATCGAATCCCACTGAATTTTGGATATATTAAAACATGCCTAATAAAAAGCAAAGACCATGGTACTAAAACGATGTCCAAATGTTCTTTGTGAAGTGTCTACGACCGGCCGTTTTGAGCAACTTTGAATTATACAAAATCAAAAAGACTGAAAAGAAAATGCTTCGAGCATATCATGATGTAGTATAAATTTTGACAAGTGATGGCCTTCTCAGCTAGCTACCCGCTTATGCATATTCCCGCAGGTGTGCAGGGGTACATGTGCATAGTAGAAGAATGTCGGCTAGTGCAACGCGTGAAGGCAGAGAAATTTTTGGGGATATAATTTCAAAAAACAAAGCTTTGCAGAACTAATAAAGCAAATTGTACATATATTTATGGATAAATCGTTCCATATTGCGAAACTCGTTATGTAGTTGAATGTCGATCAACTCAGAAATGAACAACATTTGAACTTTGAATTCAAGACCGATGTCCCCCACGAGCCCTGATGAGCGCGGGAAGCCAAAACTTGGGCTTCCGTGAATACCAATTACAGCCTGAGCTTCACCTGAAGTAGAAAAGTTCTAGTGCTCAAAGTTGATCATGAAATCTATTTACGTATTCAGATAACATTCGAAATTAGACCATGAGCGCCATTAACGAACTTCAATCGCTTAGAGATTTTAGCAAGCTGCTAAAACTGATTGAATATAATTCTTTTAGTTGATATACTGTAAAACAGGAATAATGATGATAAATTCTACAGAATGAGATTCTTGCCAATCAGCAGGAAGAGGATATTGCATGTGAACAAGGCATAAAAATTCCGTAGGCCGGCCATTTAGTGCTAGCTACATACAGTACTGTACAGTACATTTAAGTAAATCCATGCATGGATAAAGTTCATATGTATGCTAACTTTGAACAATGTGAAGACCTCAACAATCAATGATCCTGACGGGGTTCTTAGAGGCAAGTTGCTATGATTACCGTTATTGTTGCTTCGGCGTAAGGAGGTGCAGCTGCAAGCTGGTGCCAAGTTCAAGTTTTTCAAAGTTTTGAATGTACGATGTAGCGTCAGCATAAGTATATTGCGTAGTATTTTGTTTCATGAATCAGATGCTGCCTACATGTATGTATTTTACGATGACATCCAAGTTGGTCCAACTTCAACACTAGCCACAGTTTCAATGTTTTCTAGCGTATGATTTTAGAGATGTATATAAAGCTACACCAGATCCGTTCAAAATGAAATTACTTCACTACCTCAATATTTCAATTCTTCATTGCATCACTTATTTTCAATTCTCCTTGCCTATTCCAATCATTCAACTTGTCTAAAAATGAAATTCTCATTATTGTCTGCTACTGCGCTTGCTACATTTGTCTCCGCTGAGAGCTGTGCTTCCACTTGGGGTCAATGTGGAGGAAATGGTTGGACTGGTGCCACCTGTTGCCCTTCAGGCGCTTACTGTGCCGTTCAAAATGAATGGTACCACCAATGTTTGCCTGGTACAGACACAGCTGGTAAGTTGTTAACTCATAAATTCTCAGCAAAAGTGTAGTGATATCTATTATCATTTTAGTCTTTACTTTACTCTTTCATGGTTTACTTGTACTGACTTTGCTCTAGGTTCTGCTGCTACAACTTCTTCTTCAACAACTAGTACCACAAAAGCTGTTCCTGCCACATCTGCTGCAGCTTCAGCTAAAAGTAGCTCTTCTTCCGATGCAGCAGCTTCTTCTTCTTCTTCCTCATCTTCCAGCAATGCTCTCACGTTCAACCCCATTTCTGGAGGTAAATCAGGTACTGGTACTACCACCCGCTACTGGGATTGCTGCAAGCCTTCGTGCTCTTGGCCTGGCAAGGCCGACGTGTCTTCCCCTGTCGCTGCTTGTGCTGCCGACGGTAAGACAATTCTTGACGATAATACTGCTTCTGGCTGCAACGGCGGTTCCGCTTACATGTGCAGCAACCAACAGCCCTTTGCCATCAACTCCACTTTGGCCTTTGGTTTTGCGGCCGCTTCTATCAGTGGATACGGAGAGTCCCAATCTTGTTGCACTTGCATGCTCCTAACTTTCACGAGCGGTGAAGCCTCTGGAAAGCAAATGGTGGCGCAGATCACCAACACTGGAAGTGATCTTGGTTCAAATCAATTCGACCTTGCTATTCCCGGCGGTGGTGTTGGCATTTTCAACGGCTGCTCCACCCAGTGGAACGCTGGTACCGATGGATGGGGAGACAGATATGGAGGTGTTTCCTCAGAAGCCGCTTGCTCTAACCTTCCTACCCAGCTTCAATCTGGCTGTGATTGGAGATGGGATTTCTTGCTTGGCAGTGACAACCCTACTGTTTCTTTCGTTGAAATTGAATGCCCCAGTGAAATCACAGATATTTCCGGCTGCAAGAGAAACTAATCATTTTATGGCACCACATGTTGATTCATTTAGGCTGTTATTTTTTTCAGAGTATAAATACTAATTTCCGTATGAACTTTATTTTATCTTCAAGACTACTTTTAGTTGACTAAAAAAAACAAAATGCATTTTATACCTTTTAATAATTTTTCTCAATGCTTTATTAGGGCCTGCAAAAATGTAATATTGAACTGACATCCCTGTCGTAACAAGAAAACCACATACACATGTCAAGTTACTGGGAGGTACTTTTTTTATACTTTGGTCTTCTCGTGATTGATTTGCCTATTTAAGTTTCATTGTGCAAGCTCAGACCGGTAGCTTATAAGTCTTTCCCTAAACTGTAATTGAAAAGAAATTGTTCAATACAAGCAACATGTGAAGTCAAAGTACACTGGTTGCGTTTTAAACAAAAATACATGTCTTTCACTCCATAAGCTCTCTCTGTGAGCCCTTATTAAAGTGCGGACTATACTAGAAAGTGAATGGGATCTGTATAGTGAAAACAAGCTTGTACATGGATATATTATTCTCTTTGAACTTTGAGCCTCCGTAAAAAACGAGTTCAATTAAGAATGTGTAGACTCCATTCTTGTGTAGACATTAAAGAGATTTTTATTAATGTGCATGTCTAACACAAACGTACCCGTTGCATGAGCGCCCACAATATTTCAACATCGATCACGATCGTGCTGACTTGTAGTACAGAGGAGCTATTAACTATGATTTTCACCAGAAAATTCATGTTTGTATGCTTGCATATCCTCTTTGCTGCTTGCTGGAAAATTTTTGTGTTGCCCCTCTCTGGTCGCAGTAGTCGTCTTAGGCTCTAACTACCTCTGCTTTCATGGTATATCTGAGAAATAAACCTACCGCTGAAGCCATTTCTTTTGTTTGGCTCTCCTGCTCATGTCCTGTATATAGTACACTTCAGTATCTATTACAGCCTTCAAGTTTAAAGTATCATGGAAATTAGATACTCAGTCGTTTATTTCTTTCCTTTAAAGGACTGACAAAATAGTGTGTGTGTGTGTGTGAATTTTATCTTTTCAAAGTTGGCGAATGAAGAATTTGTGCTCAATAGTACTATGTATACAAAGGAAAACTTGAAACAATTTCGCAGGATCATCATTACCTACAATCATTCTCACCAAATTGAAATGGCTCTCACTTGCTTCGTTATATGATCCAGCTTCTACCGAACTAGCTATCGCTTGTGCAAATAGGTTGCTACCCGTATTTTCGGCCCCTTTGATAATACGCGCATCAATCATACTGAAATCTATAGTACATCCAACTTTATAAAGAAAACCAATGATACTCGTATAGAAGAAGTATAAAAACTCCATTCAGATTTTGTGTCTCGAGTGTATCTCCACACTGCCTCTCCGACCCCAGGTGTTTTCCATTGTTTAACCTTGAACTGTTGCGTATAAGTAGCATGGTACCAAAAGATCAAATAAATTGACCGATGCCATGAGTCTATTGATATATTGCATGTATGTGTAAAGAGTAAAAACATAGAAAAGTGTTATAAAATGTGGCTTCAATGTTCTTTGCATTTTAAGCATGGAATGCCCACCCAAGTAAGAACATTGAAATGTGGTGAAATCTAAATTCTTTGCGATACATGTATTTGATATTTCTGATGCCAAATGTTACTCTTCACAGATTAATGTAGACTACAGGTATTGAGAGATGAATGGGAAGTTACATAGTTGCTATCTACATGTAGAAAGGGTCTTGTCAATCACTCCACAGATTCGAATAGAACAGCTGAATATGTATACTGTACCAATACGCTCAATAGGTGCACATGTGCCCTTAATTGGAGTCAACAAGCTCTGTGCTGCAGATATCATTGAAAATTGAAATGGTCTAGACCGTCTAGGCCATTTAGACAATCAGCACCACCGCTAATGGACTCGGGTCCCCCGGGTATCATGGCTGGCTGCTAACGTCTATAACGTACATAAACCGCAGTTGACATATAACAAATAATAATAATAATCACAAAAGAAAATAATTATGCACATTCCATGTAGCGAAGAAGAAAAGTGAGCTAAGTGCATGTAGCTCAAAATATCTTTTGGCCATAACCTTTTTAAACTTTTTGAATTAAACTTTGAATGTCGAAGCTTGTACGTTTTTCGAATTCAAGTTGATATCTACACAGCTAGCTTAAAGAAGACAGAACACAGACTAGAAAGGTGATTCGTTTCTTGCATCACCCGGTTACGCTGATTTTCGTAGGCGGCCTGCGGCAGGGTACATTGAGATTCGAATTTCGAATCTGATTTATACGCGTTAGTACTATGTAGCGTGTAAAATGACTGATATACGCGTGCGACATGTGCCAGTAGCTTGAATAGAAACATAGAGAATAATAATAGTAATAAAAACAAAGAAATACGTACTATTCAAACGTTCACGTTGATCAGCAATCGAGGCGAATCAGTCTAGCTAACGCTGCATGTGAGGTGAGTCTCTCACGCGTGGCTGGTGCCTGTGGCTCGACTTTTCAACAATTAATTTTCAGCGTTTGATGTGCATGCGTCTAATGCGACAGCGAAGCTTATTACCAGTGATGTCACGGCGTACAAGTATGTGATCAGCGATAGAAAAATACTGTAAAAATATTGATTAGTATTATCATAATTGCCTGAGAAATGGAAACTTCCAAATTGAAAGATCTTTTGATGAACCGGTTCGAGGGGAAATGAGGTCTAGACCGTCTAGGCCATTTAGACAATCAGCACCACCGCTAATGGACTCGGGTCCCCCGGGTATCCTGGCTGGCTGCTAACGTCTATAAAGTACGTAAACCGCAGTTGACATATAACAAATAATAATAATAATATAAAGACAAGGGTCATGACCCTACCTGACCATAAACCGCAGTTGGCATAAAACAAATAATAATAATAAAAAGACAATAAAAGCGCTGCCATGTGCTGATTTCAACTTTGAACTTGGAAAGATTTCAAGTTGAAGAATCGATTGTGTACAGATATTAACTGCTGCTGTCAAAGTTACCGTTTCTTAACAAAGAAACACAAATCGATCCTTTCATGTCATGCATGACCCCTGGATATCTTTGCATATGCTTCGCGTCTTTGTTAAACTTTTGCAGTCCTATATCTACAATGACACGTGACGTCCATAGTTTGGCTGCTAAGGATATAAAGTTGATATCAATAGCTAGCAAGAGAGTAATAATAATATGTATAAAATCGTGATATATATCATTAATGTCAACTGGTAGCGTTAATTTACATATTCAGAACAAGAAAAAAATATTATTATTAGCGTACATGTTCAAATGAAATCAATCCCAGCATGAAATCGGTGAGTTATGTACTAGTAGGCGAGTAGTATAACATTTGAAGCTAATTTGAACATTGGATGGCAGCCTACATAGGCTGAGGTGTCCTAAATGCAACACCTGTCTTTAGCAACTTCTGAATTCTTATACCCCAGGCTTTTTTTGCCTAGCCACATAGTAGAATACCAATATTGATTCACGATCGAGGAAAAGTTATTTTCAAATTGTTAACTGTTAACAGCAATTTAATCAATGACGCTCCTTCAATGCAACAAGGAACTTAATTGAAGAGGCCTGCAAGCAATGCAGATATTTAAGGTAGCACTTGAGTACCTATATTCATCCAAATATATGCCTGATACCAGTTGCGCGAACATCTGATTGAGCTGCATTCCTGGGCACTCCTTCACGATGGCATCCGAGATGGTTTCCGCTTAATTAAGCTGGCATTCCATCAGCACATAGTTTCCAAAATCATTTGTGTATATAAACGACATCAAATCCGTTGAAAATTGAAGTTTTCACTCCATAACTACGTTACTTTTTCGGTTTCTTATTTATTGATTCTCTTTTCCATACTGACGGTTGAGCCGAAAACATCAATAAAATGAAGTTCTCACCTCTGTCTGTTACAGCGCTTGCTGCATTTGCTTCTGCTGAAAGCTGTGCTTCCGCCTATGGCCAGTGTGGAGGTAAAGCTTGGACTGGCGCTACCTGTTGTGCTACGGGCTCTACTTGTACTTACCAAAATGACTATTACTCCCAGTGCCTACTCAACGCAGCTGTTGATGATGGGTGTGCCGCGCTTTATGGTCAATGTGGAGGAAAAAGTTGGACTGGAGCCACTTGTTGCACGTCGGGCTCTCACTGCTCTTATCAAAATGATTACTACTATCAATGCCTACCCGGTGATGCTACTAGCACCTCTACATCTACATCCACATCCACATCTAGTACATCGACTTCTATCTCTGCCGCTTCTAGCTGTGCCACACTTTATGGTCAATGCGGAGGAAAGAATTGGGCTGGATCCAATTGTTGTACTTCGGGCTCTTCCTGCGTTTATCAAAACGATTACTACTATCAATGCCTACCCGGCACTGCAAGCACTACATCTACCACATCTACTACATCCACATCCACTCCTAGTACGACACCTTCTACATCTACATCTACTCCAGTCACTTCTGTTACAACCTGTGCTACTCTTTATGGTCAGTGTGGAGGAAAAAATTGGGCGGGAGCTACTTGTTGCGCTTCGGGTTCTTACTGCTCCTACCAAAATGATTACTACTATCAATGTCTACCTGGTACTGGAACAACTACTTCCCAGTCTACGACTGTAACCTCAAAAAGCTCTACTACCTCTTCATCGACTTCTACTAGTTCTTCAACTTCTACTAGTTCTTCAACTTCTACTAGCTCATCTACTTCTACTAGCTCATCAACTTCAACCAGATCATCAACTTCTACCAGTTCATCTACTACTTCAGTAGAAACTAGTTCTACTTCTAGTTCTGCTGCTGCTGCTTCTTCTTCTTCTTCCTCGTCTGACAACGTGCTCACATTTAAACCTATTTCTGGCGGTAAATCAGGTACTGGTTCTACCACCCGCTACTGGGATTGCTGCAAGCCTTCGTGCTCTTGGTCTGGCAAAGCCGACGTGTCTTCCCCTGTTGCTGCCTGTGCTGCTGACGGTGTGACAATTCTTGACGATAATACTGCTTCTGGCTGCAACGGTGGTTCCGCTTACATGTGCAGCAACCAACAGCCCTTTGCCATTAACTCCACTTTGGCCTTTGGTTTTGCGGCCGCTTCTATCAGTGGATACGGAGAGTCCCAGTCTTGTTGCACTTGCATGCTCCTAACTTTCACTAGCGGTGAAGCCTCTGGAAAGCAAATGGTGGCCCAGATCACCAACACTGGAAGTGATCTTGGTTCAAATCAATTCGACCTTGCTATTCCCGGCGGTGGTGTTGGCATTTTTAACGGGTGCTCCACCCAGTGGAACGCTGGCACCGATGGATGGGGAGACAGATATGGAGGTGTCTCCTCAGAAGCTGCTTGCTCTAACCTCCCTACCCAGCTTCAATCTGGCTGTGATTGGAGATGGGATTTCTTGCTTGGCAGTGACAACCCTACTGTTTCTTTTGTCGAAATTGAATGCCCCAGTCAAATTACCGCTATCACCGGCTGCACTAGAAATTAGCTACTCCAATGAGGCATGCCCAGGTGTTGAGGCTTTTACCTTACCATACGTTTATTTTAGCAATTTTTGTAACATTAATTTGATTTCTTGTTTTATAATACGCCTATATTTCATCTTTATATCTTGCAGGATAGATATGTCAATAATCCTCAATATGCATAGTCTTTATTATTAGTATTCTTGTTATGTATCAACTATGATTCTTATACTCCTTAGACGTTAGCAGCCAGCTAACATTCTCGGGAGATCAGAGTTCGTTAGTGGTGCTGATCGTCTAAATGTCCTAGATGACCACTTTATTATTATTATTATTTGTTATATGTCAACTGCGGTTTACGTACTTTATAGACGTTAGCAGCCAGCCAGGATACCCGGGGGACCCGAGTCCGTTAGCGGTGGTGCTGATTGTCTAGTTTCAATTGTTTTTTATTTCATGTTTTTATTTTATTTGAGAACCATATATTGAGACATGACAAGAAGTATAATAATAAAGTTTACAAATGTCGGATGAAATAATATTTTGTACTGTATTGTGAACATTGTAACATTTGATTACACAGATAGCGACTTGTCTGCTTCAAACCCAAGACCACAGAGCTCTAATCAAAAATGCTGGAAACAACTGGGATTAATTCAGTAGCCTTTCTTTGTTTAAGATCACCGCTAAGGCCGTCGTTTTGCAAGCTATATGTAGTTCAAATAGCAGGTCGTTCTTTCTACATAATGGAACTCTTGGGCATCAATTTTTTTTTGAAAATGAATTAAGCATGCGCAATATTATACATGTGTTTCAGTGCTTGGCCGCTGTCAATTCTTTTGCTCGCTAAATACTATTTATGCACTGATCAGTGCTATCATGGTGTGGTATACGCTATTTAAGCTCGGGTAGTTGCATCAAAAACTTGGAATCATTCAAAATTGATGGAGGACTTCATGCATAACTTGGGCGCGAGTTCAAATTGCACATGTGTTTGAAGCATTGTTTGTTGCCTCGTTGCCGTATACACCGTTTGGGGTACTATTTAATAGTATACGGATGGATCACCGGTCCTGGGCCATTGTTTGGATATCATAGCGCTGTATGCACCAGCAATTAATTAAGCCTGCATATGTACAGCATATACACTTTATACTTGTATACGTTGCGAGCTTTTTCAGTGCCATTCAGATATTCATATCTTCAAGTTGAACTTCGAGCAACAGCTAATCATTTAAGCACCAAAGTTGTTTTGGCAACAGCTGGTTATTTAAGCACCAACGTTGAGTTATGTAGGCGATCCTTTTTTGAGAACCTTGAGGATCCGAACTGAAGGTTTGTAGTCTTCAAATTGTAAGCTTAAGAATTTCTGATAGGCTAAAAACTTTACAATGGGCAGCCGGTCAATGATGTTTCTTTTTTTCTTGATAAACATTGAGAACTGGAAAAATTTGAAACTTCTAGTATCAATAGAACCCTTGGATTAACTAATATTCAGTCGGATACGCATTTCCTCAGTTTAAAAGTTGCCTACATAACGGACAAAGGAATGTCGAGCATCGATGCCGGCGCCACCCAAGAATGCGGTATTAGCTATCCTTGCTTTGACATTTCACACAAAGGAACTCTGGAAATAGTGATCATTTTGATTCGAACTGTTGAAAAACATGAAAGTCGTGGAGGATGCTGTGTGTTCACGTTTCTCAAGCAAGAGATCGATGTCAAATACTAGGTCCTGGCGTTATAAGAAATAATGCTAAGGCATTTTATGGTACGTGCACTAAGCGAAAGTTAAAATAGTATTGATATTCGAAAAGCTACGTACAGTACATGTACGTGCACTTCTTTGTACGCGTGGCATGCGAGGATCATTCTTGATTCCCCTTCTTGAAACATCCACCATTCGATGGCTCCTGGGTTCAATGTTCTCCAATGTTTTGATGGAACGCCAATACCTCAATTCGCGCAATATTTTTTTAAGGTGCCATGTGGTTGTTGCGAGGGTGGCACGCACGGCCGTTTTTAGTTCCGCAAGTCTTCTTTGTTGCCCAGCAGTAGGCAACGAGAGCAAAAAAAGGACACAATGCCGGTCATAGAAGGAGTTCTTCGCGCCAAGGCAAAAATGACTGAGTACTAAAAGTCTTTATCTTTTTGATGGCTTGTATATAAAGAGGCCCCATTCTCATGCTTTTTTTCAATAGATTATTACCATCTTCAAGCACACACAGATACTCTTTGGAGAATACCCACTAATGAAATTCACGCTCTTTTCTATCATTTGTGCAGCCTCTACTGCTGCTGCTGCTACTCAGTCTTGCCAGTCTGCCTGGGGCCAATGTGGTGGCCAAGGCTGGAATGGCGCTACTTGCTGTGAATCGGGAAATTACTGCAGCTTTCAATCTCTCTGGTATTCACAATGTGTTCCTGGAACTGAGCCTCCTTCAGGTGGTAACTGCGTTGCTGCATGGGGTCAGTGCGGCGGAATTAGTTATACTGGCCCATCTTGCTGCCAGACTGGAAATACCTGCATTGCCCAGAGTGAATGGTACTCACAATGTGTGCCTAACCCGGAAACCACAAGTACTGCTAAAACTACCAGTATTGCGAAAACCTCCACTGCCTCCAGCTCTTCTTCGCTCATAGCAACATCCTCCTCTTCTTCTACTTCTTCGGCTC
The DNA here is from genome assembly GCA_030564905.1 of Geotrichum fermentans. NCBI lineage: Eukaryota > Fungi > Ascomycota > Dipodascomycetes > Dipodascales > Dipodascaceae > Geotrichum > Geotrichum fermentans. Next base: position 151,662 of record JAJMAG010000007.1, on the reverse strand, counting down.
CACCTGCAGCGTCTTCTAGCGCAGCTACTTGCGCTTACTGGTGGGGCCAATGTGGTGGTATCGGTTGGACAGGACCGAGTTGCTGCTCCCTTGGATCAACTTGTGTGTTCAGTTCATCCTACTTCTCTCAGTGCGTTCCTAATCCTAACACTGGAGGATGCGCTGATATTTGGGGACAGTGCGGCGGAGAAGGTTATACTGGTGCCACATGTTGCCAAACCGGTAGCGAGTGTGTCAAGTCAGACCAGTGGTATAGCCAATGTGTTGCAATTGACGGAGTGTTGAGTGGAAATGGAAATGGTAACAATCCTGGAAGCAGTACTACTACTCCTGCGCCAAGCTCTTTCACCACTTCTACTATTTCAAGCTCCTGGTCGTTTACAAATACCTCCACGCCGGCATATTTTTGATAGTTTCGTTTAAGCAAACAGAATTACTTAGATTTTTATTTACATTTCACCTCTAAAGTTGTACTTCATATAAAGGGTGGTGCTAGAGGCACCAGAATTTCAACGCTTTAAGCGGAACAGTACCCATATACTCAAGTATTTCAAGCCACCGTTCAAAAATTGAACTGAAACCGACACAACAAATGTGTTTTTATCCCTACCCATTGATATGTAACAGGAAAGGAGTTTTATATTAACTACATTTACTATATTTTAGCCGCCACAGTAGCTTGGCTTTATAGATTTATGCAGCTACATCTCGTACAAAATGGTAATGCCTCTAGCAGCATCCCATACAAATTAAGTCAACATACAGTATAGGAACCAACAAGCTACAAGTTTACTTCTTTTGGAAATAAATATAGGTTGTGTCGATGTCTAAAAAATGGAGTTCCTTAAGCATTCTTCATACTAAAAAGTTAAAGTTCCAACAAAAAAATCTCATTAGACCCAAAGAAAGTCGGGAAGAATAGTAATACTTCAGCCTAAGAACCTAAAACTAAAAATCAAAAAAAAAAATAGAGCCGAGTCCGAGAGTAGGCTAACCTTAAACATGCAAAACAAAAGAATTCCCCTATTCATTTTTAGATTACTGGGTCAAAGTAACTGAAAAAAAAAAATCCATGACTAACAAACACCAATTGATTTCAAAAAAATTAGCATTAAAAAGCTTTCTTGATTTTACGTATAAAAAGAAGTGCGCACTAAAAGTGCGGCTGATACGTAGAGTAAATGTACAGTATGTAGTGTGCTTTGGCTAACGAACAAAGCGAGTGGTTGGCCGATATATCGTAAAGGGTGCGTATGGATTTTTGTAATCGAGTTATACGAGCTTCACACACGCGCATACGGACTTGCAAGGGACAGAAAGATAGTTGATCTAAATGTTGCTGATAAATGTACGAGAGCTGCGGGCGAAAAATGGTGGTTTCAGTGTCTGATTTCTATTCCAAAACCGTTACAGGTGTTCATTTTCAAAGTGTATCTTTCATTTGACTAACCGAATCACAAGCAGGTGTCACTATGTAATGTGTAATGTGTCTAGCCTACCCATATGTGCACTCATACTAATATAAGCTGAGAATTTTTAATTTCAGCTTTTGAAAATAAAAGTGTAAAAATAATGAAAACAATATAGACTTTGGATAATAGAAGCCAGACTAGACTTTCTTTTTTAGCTGCCGAAACGACACAGACCTACAGAAGAACCTAAATTAAAACGAGACCCAACAATTGGTTCTGTAAACTGGGCTACCGTGTCCAAGGCTTGCATACTGGAGCATCATTTGTCCAGCACTGGCATTTGGCATTGGCGATTGATCCGTAAGGTTAACTTGAGTATCACAGACCGCAAACATGTGTGTACAGCGTCACATTCAAAGAGTACTATCCGAGAATCATGCAGGTAACAGCTCTCCCTATTATTGTAGCTACTGGAGAACTGTGTATGGGTATGTCGTTACGACGTTTTCAAGAACGATTTTTTGTTTGTTTTCAAAAGAGGCTTTACCAATTACCAAGTGTGGTGTATTTGTGTCACAAAAAAAAAAATTACAAAAATAAAACGTATCACAAAGGCCATGTGTGGTCATGATATTGGTTTGGCTCTATACTTGAGTATGGTAAAACGAAATACATCACTCCACTCAATCAATCAATCAATCAATCCAAGGTTTTACTGAAAATGCGGCTGCAATACATACAACAGCTGTATTTCACTCCTTTGGCCTTCTCGTTGGTCACAAACAGCTCACTAAGCTCTTCAGGCACAAACCCAAGCATAATTTCGGCGCCCAGCTCGAGTCTCACATAAGTGCCAGGCTGTGGATACTGGTACGACCAATGTGGAGGCGGGCTGGAGTTTAAGGGCCCTACTTGTTGCGCGCTCGGCTCAACATGCGTCAGAAGAAACCGAAATTACTTGCAATGCCTACCCAAAAAAGTGACAGACGAGTGCCAGGCAATGTACCACCAGTGTGGCGGGTATGGATGGACGGGAGCAACGTGCTGCCAGGAAGGGAGCAGGTGCGTGGATGAGTCGGAGTATTATGGACAGTGCCTGCCTTATCCAGGCGTAGTGAACGGAACAGGCCCAGTAAATAACCCAAGTGCGACGGGGAGGTGGGAGAGCAATATACCATCGAGCAGCAGCACCTCGTCAGTAGGGCCAATTGGTACTGGGACGAACGATCACATCCACTTTAAGCCGGTCTTAGGTGGCAAGTCCGGCCAGGCGATTACAACGCGATACTGGGACTGCTGCAAGCCGTCGTGTGCCTGGGCCAACAAAGCTCTGGTATCAAGCCCTGTCAACGCTTGCATGGCCGATGGGGTTACCGTTGCTCCCCAGGCGGAAGAAAGTGGGTGCGCAAGCGGAGGCTCGTGGATGTGTAATGCGCAACAACCCTTTGCCATTAACGCGACACTTGCGTACGGGTGGGCTGCCGCCAGCATTGGTGGGTATCGCGAGCAACAGGCTTGCTGCTCGTGTATGCTGCTTACGTTCCAAAACGGCCCAGCCGCCGGCCAGCAACTGGTGGTCCAGATTTACGATAACGGGCTGATGTGTCCAAATCAATTTGATATTTCGATCCCAGGCGCAGATAGCATGCCAGGGTGTCTGCAGCAGTGGGGAATCAGCAATTGGCATGTGGCGCAAGGAAATAGTGGAATCAGTCGCAGTACGCAGTGTAGCGGCCTGCCGCTGCCTTTACAGGCAGGGTGCCGGTGGCGGTGGGATTGGATGAAGGGCGCAGACAATCCGCTTGCAACCTTTCTGGAGGTTCAGTGTCCTATTGAGATAACATCAATTAGTGGCTGCAGGCGAAGGTGAACTCGCTTAATGTTACGAAAAGTGCACAGTGAGAAACGATAGACTGGCCCATATCAGCAACTTGAATCCAATAAGGGCAGTTTTAAGTGAGTTTAAAATTTTGAGTTTGCGATTTACACAAGTTTGGAGGAGTTAGTGGGATTGACAGTTTATGAAAACCGATCGGGAAGGCACTGGACATTTTTCGTATTACAAACTTGCTTTGATGATTGGCCTTGATTGTAAAGACTTGGAAATGTGCATTGATTACTGTTTATCAGTCCTCAGATTTCTAAAGTTGTCTGAGCTTTTTTCTTTGAGCTCTAGATTTTTTGAGTGGAGCCTTCCAACACCTACCATCAATCATCAATTGATCGCCATCATATTTTCCACCGTCTGCAGTTTCTTTCACGTGTTCAAATGTTATTCGCAAGAAAATGCACCATGAGAAAATTTTTTCTTTGGCGCTAACATTTGATTTATATTGAAAATCAAATACATAGTTTTGTATTGAGCAGCTCGTATGGACTTTGCTACATGATATTATTTAGGTAGTTCAAATGATGTGGGCAATTTTGGCCATACATGGAAATAAGTTACATGAGATGGAACATGCATAAGATGTATGTGCAGAGCAGGTGGAAACATATGAAATAGAACGAGATTGATTGATGAGGATGAATCTCTTTATCGTCCGTTTTATATGGTACTACTGTGATAGGTGTAATTGCTATACCAACATAAAGTAAGACATTTCAGTTAGCCCGCTGGTAGTTCGCTAGTTCCGATTTTTGCCCGTAAATCCACCACTCGTTCAACTATTTTTAGTGCCATATGCACTTGCTCATAACTGGGCTATACCATTAAAAAAAGCTTGGTCTTTTTTTATTTATTCATCACGCTTATAAAAATGTAATTATGTATTAGTTATTATTATTATTATTATTATTATTATTATTTCAATTAAAAAAATTTATGTTGACATTTGGAAAGTACTCATGTAAACTTGAAGCGAAGCCACTAAGACTTAAATTGGGAATGGGCATATTGGCAAAACATCGGGTTAAGTAACCTCGGAGTTGGAATGACCTAATAAAAGGATACTTGTTGAAATCTCAATGCGAGCTATGAAATTCACTTTCAAAGTTACAATTTCAAATGTTCTTAACGTCGGCGTTCATACGTGTGAAAACCTTATGTTATACATGTAACGAAAGGAAGTACATTCAAATGTTCATAGAATAGAAGTTTCAGGTCGCTTAATCAAATTTGGAAACTTTCCAAGCTTCTGAGGATAATATTGAAGTTAGCGTACATGTGATACATATAGTGTCATATTTATGGGTCCTCAAGGAACATTGAACGGTACAGTATTGTTTTTGGTGTGTATGCGCGAAGACCGTTGAAGTGATAAGCTGGTCCACATTAGTAAATAAAGCTACGAGTTGGAGACTGTGTGGGCCAAATTGGGAATGGACCAAAAGTTGAGATCTGTGAATATCATGGTGAACGAGAACGAAGGTTCATTGATATCAGAAAGTGGATTTTCGGGTTCTAAAAAAGCTTTTTTAGTGTGACCGGTAATCGACTGCATGCTGAAATTTCAATGTCAGGGCTGAGCTCAACATTCGGAAAAAAAATCTAAACGATGGATACTGTGCTCTCAAAGCAAACCGTTACACTGGTGGAAAGTACAATGGCACAGGCCCAAAGTGGAGTTATTGTGCGCGGACGCGAATGCGAAGTTTTGGGAACCGAAACTGGCTGAAGTTGCAAAGTCCTTTCGTTATAAGCCTGACATCATAATGGAATAGCAACCGAAGGCTACAATCAGAATGGGAAGCACAGCTCGAAGGGTCGCTATGGACCAACCAAAGAGACGTGCCGTCAGTAAACAATTCCTAGAGTTCACTTCAGTGCTTTTAGAAGTAGTGTCCCTGTGTGTTGCGGTAGGACAAACTTTGAAGCGTCTGAGTACATCTAGAGGCATGGCAACCATGCGTACTACAGACTTAGGACCTACTAGCTACATGTATACACAAACATTGAACATTAAATTCCCTAGGCTGATCGACTGGGTGGCGATGACTTTCAAACCTAGGTATCCACTGGTGCGCACTTTTCATCATTGATGGAATAGGCACTCTGGTGTTGTTGCAGTGACAGAGATCAAAGATCTTCGAACAGAGATCAATTGATCGTCGCAGAAGAAACCCTTTTGCTGACTCAAGTGCATGAAATCGTGAAATGTTCACAGTACTGTGTCTTGGAGGGTCAGTGTGCACAAATTTGTCCCGACCGCAGTGCCAACTGCTGAAATTAATTCCACGGCATGAGCATGGGCAGTGAGCGTTCGCTGTGGGGTGGAGGTGGGGGCATATACCATTCAGATGTTATCATATTCGTTTTCACTATCATGATTTAAGCAGCTGTAGCAGAGTATTGAATGCGATTGTGAGTACTGACATTGATATTATATGTTTGTTAGGCCCATCATATACTTATGCTTGAAAGGGGATGCGTGTGTGTGAGTGAGTAACATTTGAACGCTGCTGCGTGTCAGTAGAAGGACCCACTGCGCACCATTACAAGAAATCAAATACCCACTTTTCTGTTGTTGATATCATAGATCTTCAAGTTTGTTGTTGTGTTGATGGCTGTATATCATGTCATTATGTATTATTGGTGTTGATGTTAATGACACATCATCCATCGGTGGCTTCTTCAAGCTAAGGGTACTCACATGCTGCGTGTGATGCCACACGGTGTCTGTTGTTTGTGGTCCAGGCACCATCATTCGAAGGGCAGCGCAACAAACTCCCTGTAATAGCACAAGACTGCCGTGGTGGTGGAACACCTGCGGCCCCCTCCAAGTTCCTATTTTGGGTTGTTCGGCTAACCTGATGTTATGCCCTATGCTGACGTAAGAATCGTTCGATAATTTGGATATGTGATCCCTGCTAGAAAAACGCACACGGGTCGTTGCTTTACTTTTTTTGAATTTTTTTTTTTCTATTCCCGCGCGCACGCTTCTCACATACTATGCGCACGGCCAACGTCTCAAGCGAGAGCCCAACGGCCAGGACATTAGGTGTCAACATGTGGTTTACTACCAGTTAGTTAACCCATTAGGACTACACTTTAACCACACTTCTCTAACCACGGACTAACATAATCTGATGCATGGCCGCCGTTGGGATTTTTTTTTTTTTTTTTTTTTGTTTTGGCTGTTTGGGCCACGGCGATGGAACTTTGAACTCTGGGCACCGGTGACAAAATGCTGTCTGCTGTTGTTTTGGCCGTAGCACCTGAATGCTCATGAAATATATCAGACACTGAACAATCATTGACTCAACAGCTATAGATCACAAACAGCTGGCTGAGTTCAAGATCCACGATGGCATACTATCTCTCGCAAGTCCCATAGTAATAACCCTACCAGAGTTAACTCCCCAATGTCTTTCGTTCTCCCATGGAGCAGATCAGCAGCCAAAAGAAAACACAAATCGCCTACGCAGCGGATCGCACTAAAAAGAAATATATCAACCCACTTAACTTCTCACGCGCTTCTCTTGTATAAATAATCCTTTCCGTCCGGCTCTCCCTTCTCTCTCGTGTGCTAGTAGTCCACAACTCCGATTCCCTCTTTTCATCATGAGCCACTACAACGCAGTATATAACGTCTCCAACTCACGCCAGGTCCCAGGCACCGGATACCCAGGGCTGCCCACAATGCCCCAGCGGGCGTCCACCCTGCCAGTACAACCCCAGCTGTGGAAACAGCCTTCCATTAAACCAGAAATGGTCAGCCCGTCCACCGTGCAGTACAACAATGCCCAAGGTCTCTACCGCTACGATTCAGCGCCCTCGCAAGGATCGCAGTCCACGGCCGCTGCTGCCGCCGCCGCTCAGTACCACTTGCAATACAACCAGTACGGCCAGCACCAACCACAGCAGCCACAACAACTAGACTCTGCGCTCTTGCAACCCCAGCAGCAATTCCACTGGTCGCCGCCGCAGCAGCAACTGCACCAACAGCAGCAGCAGCCACAGTACATGGGCCAGCACCAGCAGATCCCGCTCTCACACCACCACAACTCGACCTCGCCCCAACCTGACATTAATAACTCGCTGTTCCAGTCGTTCGAAACCACGTCCACGCAAGAACCCCACTTTCTCTACTGCAAAAAATGTGCTCTGCTCAAGCCTGCCGTCGAGTTTGCAAGCACCACGGGCTTCTTCAACAACAACTGCAAGCACTGCCGCAACTACCGGCGCAAGGGCGAAGACGCCAAGTCCGAGGCGGTCCAGGAAATCTACCGCGTAGGGTCCTACGAGCAGCTCAAGTCGACGCTCGCCGAGTGCATCCACTCCCGGCGGGTGCGCAACGCGCCGCTGGTGTGCGTGCACTTTTACCTCGACCTGCACTTTGTGGGCGACCGCGCGACGGGCGAGACAGTCGACAACGACCGGTTCCTGTCGCCGGAGGGCCGCAGCGCGCTGGCCAACATGCTCATCAAGGAGGTGCGCACCGTCGACGGCTACAGCTACAACCACCGGTCGACCCGCGTGTTCAAGTCCGGCGAGACCCACAAGTACCTGTGCTCGCAAAGCACGGCGCTGCCGTGGCGCCAGAAGAAGAAGGGCCCCTATGGCGAGATTGAGTACACGGATCCCGATTTGCACAATTGTGGTGGCACCATTCTGGTCAAGTTCCAGAGCCCAGGCGAGCAGTTCCAAAGGGTCTGCGTGGCGTACTGCCATGATGTCAGTCACCTGCCCAAAGCGTCGAAAAAGTAGTACTAGTATGAACTTTGTGTTTCATTCACTTTTTACATGCATTGGAATTGTTTTTTTTGTTTTGGGTTCTCTTTTATTTTGTTTATGATTCTTTTACGCGCATGTTAATGATTTCTTTCTGTTATTTTTTTTCTTACTATTTGTGCTCAGCGACTTTACATGTCCCTCTCAATCTCTATATAGTATGTAATTCCTGCATCGTCTTTGTTAATATCAAATATACAATACAATTTATACTCTCCTATATCTAATAACATGTGTATACCATGGTACTTTAACGAGCACAAGAGTTGAAATAAACAATGGATATAGATGTTTGCAATCGTTACAGACAATCCAAGTCAAGCATCTTTGCCTTTACTACTACTAGTATCATACGATAAGGAATCAGTGACGGTACCGCCCTTCCAGTAAGCCTGCAAAATCAAATTGAGCACAAACTTTGAGTTCTGTCACACAAATTGGACGTTTGGTTTTTCAAATGTTTGTATCACAGTGGATGGTGTTTCTATACACCACTACTAAGCAACTTTCAAAAGTTACTACTTTCAAAAGTTACTGGTTCTTATTCATCTACTATAGTACATTGTTCAAACTTCGCATACTTGAGTGCTTGATTTCAAAAATCCAATCCATTTCCTTTCTCTTTCCCTTTGATCAGTCATTTGTGAGGTTGATCCGAGGTATACGATCCCAAGCACAGTAAAGCGAGTTGTAGTCTTGAAGTTTTCCAAGTAACGTGTTTTTTTTTTTTTTTTTTTTTTTGCTTTTCTTTCAGTTGCCTCGTAGAGAAAACGAACCGAAGGTGTGGTTAAAAACGATACTATATACCCGAGCACTGATGCCGACAGAGACTATTAAAAATCATTAATTGATCCATTCTAAGACAAGCCCAGGTCGTGCATTTGACACTTCAAACCCCCCACCCCGGCGCCCTCGATCTACTGGGACGCATATGCCGACACGCGTACTGTCCATAGGGCTCAGCTGGCCGCCTATAAAACGGAGGTTACATGAATACTACTATAGCTAGAGGTTATCAATATACGTTTGACGTGTGTGGCTGTTCTGGTCCAATGTGGGAATGTATTACTGGGGACCTAGCAGTTGGGAAGTACTTGGGTCGGCTCCAGCAGCAGTACACAGTGGATCGAGATAAAGTTTACGCGGCTTGCCAGGTCATGAGAATTACTTCAAACATTTCAAGATGAATGATCATCAATGGGTGTTGGAAACGCATGGCAGGATTATGAAAAAAAAAGGGCTTGGCGCTTTGAGAAATTTGGAAAAAGGGAGTGAGTTTTACCGTGTTTAAAGGCGTGAGTGAGACTAGTACTTTATTATATTATTATTATTATTATTATTTGTTATATGTCAACTGCGGTTTTTTATTCATAGCACAAAGGCACAATGTTGAACTCGAAATAGTAGCAAGTACTCAATCTGCTGTACGTTCTGCTGTGAGCCCTAGAACCTTGACCTAGACTTAGACCTAGGCCACGAGCCAGACCAGGAGCCAGGCAGCTGAGGGCTTTTTTTTCCTTGATATAGATCGCACCATTTATGAGCAAAATCCAGCGTGTGCGCAGTCAAAAGTTGTTGGGAAGGGGAGGGATTCGCTCACAGTATATTGCAGGCGCGATTTTCTTGACGAGAATAATTAATGGGTCCGCCCATATTGCAAAATGGTTTGGAACTCTATGGTATGTAGCCACGGTGCGTAAAAGGAATGAGATATAATATAGATTGCGTGGATAGCACTTGAGTATGGAAAATAAAGAACATTTCAGGGTTAAGTGTATACATGTACACGCTGAAATTAATTAATACTGATAACATTTTGTAGTACAAAACCCGGTACGGCTTGTTTTCCATTTTGACTTGTTTAGGACCAAGCTCTCTGCTCAGCGTTTGAACAATCAGCAATAGCAACAACCATAACCTCATTCAACTCATTCAACTTATTCAACTCATTCAGATCATTCAGATCATTCCAGTTGATACTTATGATGGTTGATGTTGAAACTTAAACCACCTAAATCCAAAAAATAAATCACTAAACAGAAAATTGACGGTGACGACCCTTGATCATTGATAATGATTATGGACAGCCTGTGATCGTCAACTTGAATAGTACAATGTAGCAGCTTCAAATGCTGAGAGATGTCATGCATCAGCTGGAACGCTGAGATCGATGAAAGTTTGTTTTTTAGTCTCTAAAACATTGAATAGTCAGGTTGAAGAAATTTGCTTTTTGTCTTGTCCTTTCCTACCTCAATCAACGCCAACATTGAACTCCATACGCAGGAATGCCTTAAAAGACCCTATATGGGAGCTTGATTTCATATGGCACCTATGAAGTGGGGTGTTTTTTTTTTTTCGTTTTATATATTTTTACTGGGTTTATTGGGCTTATTGGGCTCATTGGGCTAGCGTGCTCATTGGGCTTATTGGGCAATAATAATTTCTTTCCAAGGTTTGGACTTGAAAGCCGATCGATTCAGGCCTTTCATCATAATAGGCGCTTTTGAAGCGGGCCCTCAAACTCGCTTAGTTTCGGGTGTACACGTTGACATTCAAGTTGATAATGATCGATTTGGCCTTATAAGGCAAAGTAATAGGGTTCCTGTGAGAAAGCGCTTTTGTTCAAAAAGGTTCTTTTGAATGTCATGCGTCGGACTCAGTTGGGTGTTGCTGAGCGAGGACACTTGAACCTTAAGACTTTGGACTCTGAACCTTGACCGGGCCCTTGGACCTTTGAACTTTGAACTTTGGCCCCTTGAACCCTTGGTGCCAATGCATATGCACAGTGCTCTAAACCAAACCTACGGCAGTGCCAATGTTGAAATCAATGTTTAGTAAAATGAACATTTGAACGTAACTTTTCAACATTGATGAATTCAAACATTGTTCTCGTTGAAGAAGGTGCGCACGAATCCCAGTCCCTACATAGCTAAAATTTTCAAAATGAAATACAAAATCTCTCATTCGTAATTCCAAACGCCTAATTTCCATTTCTGTTTCTATTCCTCCGTTCAACTTCTGAAACCACGACGCCCCCCGACGGTCGCGATCGATCGCGAGATTCAAAGTTGCTCTGGCTAGTAGCCGCACGCAGCCTGAGATTCCAAGTCATGAATCACTGTGCAATATTAATACCGTGCGCAATGCTTTTTTTATTTTCTTTCTCAATACGACAACAACGACGAGTCATCTCCTGGAATGATTCAATTTGATCACGTCGCACGTCCAACATTGAGTTCCGGAGATTTGCGCGCAAGACGCCGAGTATACATGGCCAAGAGTACTACTAGTGCACTTGAGTATTTGAGATCTATTAAAAGTACTACATACTATACACATACTATACAGGAATGTTGGAATTGTAGCCTGATTCATGCTGCTTCGTTTGTACTTTGCATGTACCACGACGGCAGCCAGCACCCGCCACCACTGACTCGCCGCCAGCGAGCTAGATAGCGCTACGCGTAGTAAACTGCAGCATGATATAGTAAATACACGCTATCCGCTATTTTGGTCCTCGGGCTGTTTGAACTCTCCAAGGAGTGCCACGCATCGATCATTCAATTTTCAGAAGTTGATCAAGTTTTTTGAGTCTCAGGCTGATCGTCTTTGTCTCAGCTTCGAACATGTGAAGCACTCAAACTAGTGCTGAGCACTATAAAGTGCATGGCCGCCAGCTCCGAGTACGTGGGTACAGTACGTAAATAGGAAAAGCCGGCGCATGCAAGACCGTTGACTAATTAACCCAAAAAAGCGCTGAGCTCAACTGCTGCAGTGGCGCTAGTGCTAACTAGCTGCAGGCATCATCACGGTCCGTCGAATCCATAGAAAAGACGTGGGGGCACATGGCATGATATCGACGAGTGTTCAAATTGATGGTTGGAATATTTTTCAGTATTGGCAACGAGCATACACGCCATGCACCCTCTTCTCCTACAAGCATGGTTAACGTTGAGCACTGGCGGTTCACGGGAACGCTAGGCCGGCCATGAGGACTCCAAAAAAAAAACACAGGCTATGCACATGTTCTTTGGACCCCTTTGATATCAAAATCTCGCACTGGTCAGCCATGTTTGTGCAGACAAGAAAACCAAACAGAACGTTTGCAAACATTGTACACAAGTGGGCAACTTCGTACTTGAAGCAACTGTTGATGTTGTGTAAGAAAAAAACTTTGACATTTCAGGTACAGTCTCTTTCTCCGCTAGTCTCTGACGGGCTCTTTGCAGACCTAACTACTACTCAGCTCCAGCTTTTTCCATTCTACTCAAAAATTGATGCATACACCAAGAACAAGATCAACTAAATGCATTTCAAATCACTTTAGATATCCTCTGTTGACAGGCTGATCAATTGATGTATAAATTTGAAAAGGTCAAGTTTGTTTGACAAAGAAAAAGCCATTGCTAAAATTTGAGTTCCAAGTAGACCAGTGTCGAGTCTAATCTGATTGTGCGCATACTCCCAAACTTAACTACTATTCATGTCAACTCGTGTACACAAGCGTTTACAGCACTCGAACCCTATGTAGTACTAAGCTTATCAGCACCTAAGTGAGTCTCAGCAGCTCCAATACTGAAGCGCTTTTGCTCAAGCGGAATATTTGGATACAGTCTCAAGTGCAACACATGGCAATGTTTTGAAGTCAGTCTGATTGTGATTCGATATCTTTTGTTTAAGCTTAAACAAATGGTAACTGTAACCAATAACTCTGGAAGAGATATCGGACCTTCAAAAAGGGAATTTCCTTTTATCTTCTTTCTATTTTTTTTAGACGAGCTGGCGCAACTTGAAAGCCCAAAGCACAGCCACTATACCAAACCAACCATCACTGACCACTGGCATTCAATGTTCCTCATAAACACTAAAGACGGTTTTCTGTTGACATGTGTATGTATTTTCTTCTTTTCAGGCTTTGGCAGATTCAAGTATTGCTTTGAAACAAACATCGAAGCAGCAGCACTTGAGGTCAAGCATGAAAAAAAAAAAAATTAAAAAAAAAAGCTCTGGTACTTACTCGTTTCGGCAAAACCGTTGACGCAGGGTTCCGTCTTGTCTCTTGGATATTCACCAACAGCGTTGACATTTTGAACTTGAGCGTTTTAAAATCCCTCGCCTACAACAACAGCATTTTGAGCATGGAACATTTGAGCATCCGAACTTGAAGTTGGACGTTGAACATATTGCCAGTCTGAAAAAACAAGCACCACGCACATGGGAGAGTTTCTAACGCCTTTTCTGGGCCTCCTTTTAAGCCCGCCGATCATCGGTGTCTGCGCTAATAAACTCAACATTTCAATGTTCAAATGTTATTCATGGAGTGCTTGGTCTTGCACATGCCCGGGCCATGACTTTGAACGAGTGCCGTTACAGACCCCCTCCCTCCCCCCTTTTTTTTTTTTTTTTCCTTCTTTGTTCAGCGTTGACGTGCTCAACTTGAACCTCAATGTTTAAGATTAAAGAGCACCGAGGCCATCATGGATGACTACAGACCTTTCTGTCGGCTAGCTAGGCGCTTGGCAATGGCCCGAACATGTCATATGAACTGCAAATAGTGTTCAATTGAAAGTGCGGACGCAACGCCCTTGAAAGGCTGTGAAGCGAAAGAAAGACCGCGGAGTTAAGGAAGTACAGCTGTTCCTGGAGACATGTTTTACTTCTTGTTGCTCTGGCCCGGAGGTCTCATGGAAAAGAAAGCCATTGAGAACTAGCGACTAGGGTTGCATGAGTAAGAGCGCTCGATACCACCACATCACCAAGTTAACTTTGGAAGTCTCAGGGTTCCCATTTGAACAACTTTGAACGTTACCGTTCATACTAAATTTGCCTTTCTATGTATTTTGAAAACAAGGGGGTTCAGGCCGCTACATCTGTGTCAAGCTCACACCGTTGCAAACACAGCTGCGAGTAGCTAGCTAGACATTTGCACCAATGCGCATATTGTTTGGAATCTCTATTCATGCGACATCTGCACAGACCATCATCGTGGCATTTATCGGATCTTCAGTGCTATAACGGGCCCCTTACTGCCACAACCACTATGCAGTTCAATGCTTCAATGCTTCCAGAGACGTGCCTTATTCAAACATTTGTAAGCTGCAATGCTTTCAAGGGCCCGGACAGGATCTGAAACAAATAAACGAAGCTTTTTTATTTCCAAAACACAAACATTTCCATATCAACAAAATCAATTCATGAATGTCAATTAACTTGAAAGGTGTTAGGTGTATGTGCAGTAGGTGTACACAACTATTACGCTAGCTGGCTGCATACAGATAGCTAGTAGCACTTGAGCCCTCAAGCGTTGAAGAGTAATAAAGAATCAATGCTGTTTTTAGAAATTGATACTATCAACCGGCCAAACGATGGTTTAAACTCTATGAACCATTTACCTGTACAGTACATACTACTATTATTATTATTATTATTATTATTTGTTATATGTCAACTGCGGTTTATGTACTTTATAGACGTTAGCAGCCAGCCAGGATACCTGGGGGACCCGAGTCCATTAGTGGTGGTGCTGATTGTCTAAATGGCCTAGACGGTCATACTATACATTCAAAAGCTCAAGCAACATATAAGTAGTAGTGCGCCCGGGCCCAACCTAAATTCAATTCAAAAACAGCGTATACAAGTTCTCAAGCCCTAAGAACCAAAAAAAATGCAACTATAAAATAAACCAGAGCAGGAAGAAAATACCCTCGTCACTAGTACGTGTAAAAAAGACTTGTTAGATTTAAGGGTCCTGAAGGGTTCATCAAATGCAGCTATAGAGATACATTCTCACCAAAGGTCTATTCAGTCTGCTTGCCATGTGCAGTAACTTTTGAAGCTCGGCCTAATGTGATTTGTGGGGAATAATTTATCGATGATGCGTTCTCGACACACTGTACAGCTAGAAGTATTTACAGTGTTCATGGCATGCACACTCAATCAAGACGTCACGCCCCTTGGTTGGTACGTTTTCAAGTATCTACCGGCAGACAAATGCACTTCACATTAGTGTTCAAAGCTAGCTAGCTGTACAGAGAAAAACGAAAAAAAAATTATTAAAATAAAGCGCGGCGAGTTATCTTTTCGTAACTGATAACTTTCAAGCTTTTATTTGTTTCCAATTTGTTCTCTATCCAAAAGAAGCCGTTAGAGAAACTCATCTACAAGCTCTCACACGTTATATTTCCCTCAATTATAAGCTAGCTTGGACCATGGAAAGGGATTTGGGGTTTCAGATATTTTATATCTGGGTCAAGCGTTCGAAATTGTACACAATCAAGAGAAGCTATTTGCTTCGTACGTCAAGTGCTTTTTATGTTAACATCTGAAGCTAGAAACGAAGCACGTAGTCCTATGTAGTCTGTATGCGGTATGACAGGCCAGAGCTTGACTCTGCTTTGAATGCCTTTGACAAGAACAAGTTTGGCGTTTTGCAGGACTTTTTATCAAAACTTGCAACTTTTTTTCTTTCTTTTGTGAATATAGGTAACTGGATTCTTCATTTCCATATCTTTAAATGCATTATGATTGTCTCAAAAACATCCATGGTTTATTGTATTTTTTCTTATTTTTTTCTTCTGAGATCGATATAGTAACAGGTACTGTATAGTTCAGGGACACCGAACTTCAAGTACCATCATTGATATTTACATCACCTTCCGCCACTCGTGCTGCTCAACAACACCTTCTTCTTATGCTTTCTTCCCTTCCCTCCTCCACCGTTGCCATTGGCCATGCTGCTGTCTTTAACCGTCTCACTCAATGAGCTGAAATCAGCCCAGCGGTAGTTTCCCGACGGCGGCTGGTCGTAGTCGTAATACTCATCGTCCTGAGGCGGTAACGTATTGCGGGCGTTTTCTTCTGGAACAGAGGTACCCCACACCGTCCGTCGCATTCGCCGCGAGCTGCTAGTCGCATCGTTGTCAGGATCGCGTTCGACGTGAGGAAGCGAAGGCAGTGGCAGGTCTGGATTCATGGGTCCGTCTTCCGACGCGGTGCGGGCTGCGGCAATGTCAACGCCGCTTTCGCGAAGCAGATCTTCACGAAGCAGAGATTTTTCCTGGCGTTGGATCTTGCGCGCATGTGTGTTTTCGCGGTGCGTCTTTTCAGCTTTGAGCTTGCGTCGTTTTGCCAGTTCCTTTGAAAATTTCTCAAGTGTCTCGGCAGAGATTCCGTCGCTAGGACCGCTGCCATCATCTTTGCGGACTGCCCACTTGCATTCAAGGAATGCAACTTGCGTGCCGCTTGGGATGTTGGACATGTATTTCAAGCGCTTGCGGAGCTCGTCGTTTACATAGTTGCTGTAGACAATGTTATCCACATGCACTACTAGAGAACTTGGCAGCCCAGAAAATGACCCGCCAAACTCAGCACGCAAGATTTTCACATCGAGGGGTGCCAAGAAAAACTTGATTTCGGACTGGAATGCTGTTTGGTAGTAGTAAAATGCTGTGCTGTCGTTAAAGGAGTCAACGTTTGTCGTTACATCTTGGTGCAATGTCGCTTGCGTGAGTTTCTCGGCAAGTTCCTGCGACTTGAAATCTTCGAACAGTTCATTGACTTCATATAAACTCTTTCGAATCTTGCTAATAGCATGCGTGTGGAACTTGGTTAATGATTCATCCTGGTACAGAACCATCTCTTCGCTTTTCTGTTCTTCAAGCTCCTTGATCTCGCGCTCAAGTTCTTGCGTGAGGTATGCATGAGAAGCCTTTGCAAGCCTTGAATATCCAGAGGCTTCCGTGTCACCACCCTGCATAACAGGCATTTCAATGAAATCCTTTCGTTTCGTTTGGCCACCAGCGACTGTTGCAAAAGGGATCGAATTGGCGTCACTTTGAGGTCTAAACATCAACTTCATAACCACATCTTGGCCCTCCTTGGGTAGCTCAAATCTTTCATCAAAAAGAATGAATGAAACCGGTTTTACATGATCAATCTTGATATATTCAAAGCACAGGGGACATTCGGCGGGCGGCGCTTTTTTCGGAGGTTGAAACGGTTGGCTGGTAAATGCACCAACGACTGGCGGCGGAGCTGGTGGTGGTTGAAAAGAATCGACATATCTCAATAAACAAGGACTGCACATGACATGACCACACGCCAGCATACGGGGTGCCTTGGGTATATTTTCCAAACAAATCGGGCACGCCGAGGGCCTTGATAGGACTCTCATAACTTTTGCCATTGGGACTGGGATATCGGGGTCAACTAGTAGTGGCTCGTAAAGTTCGCTGTAGCGAGGATCCATGACAAACCGACACGTAGTGTTGATATAGGTTGTTTTGTCGGCCGGCGGGTGGTGGCTGCTAATGGCATACAGCCCGCTGTGATTGCCGCCACTGTCCCTTCTTCGGCGCGACCCACCACCGCCGCTGCGTCTGAAATCATACGAGCCTGGCCCATTCCTGGATGCACCTTGATTCGAAAATTCAAGCAAATGTGTTAACGAGACCTGGCCCCGTCTATTACGCCCGTTCGTCGTAGCTAATTCGGCTTGGTCGATATAGTCGTCCAGGTCCCAGTTGTCTTGACTTTGGGTGGAGCGGCTAGGGTTGCCGCCGGAGAATCCGCCTTGCTTTCTCGGTCTCGGACGCTGCTGCTGTTGGCCATTACCACCTAAAGACCTTTGATGCTGTTGGTTGCCACGGCCCTTTCGCTGGCCGCGTTCGCTTTGTGGTGCTTTCGGTGGTTGCTGGGTCTTGTTCTTGATTTCGCCCACGGCCGTGGGAGCAGCAGCAGCACCTCCAGGCACAAAAGCAGGAACCGTAACGTCGAACTTGAACCCGTCGGTCATGATGCAAAATTGTTGGAGTTTAGAGTCAATGGGAATAATAAAAAAAGGCAAGCTTAGACCGGTGCTCTGAATGAACTTCCGAGCGGACTTGGTCGTGGGTAGAATCAAGAATTTTGAGAGGAGGAAAACTTGAAGCTGAAATTGCGGGACATTGAGGGGTTAGGTTTTGGGCGCCATAGTTTATCGTGAAGATCGCAAACAATGTTTGGTACATGTACATGTAGTACAATTATGGGGAAGTAGATGCAAACGAATTCTAGTAGTCTATGATCTTTCATTGCCAATATAACGGTCCATTTGTGTATCTAGTTTAGAAAAGGCACGCACGTATTCCCAGATGAAACCAGGCAGCACCTGGTTCAGCCAGAAAAAACGAGTAAAGAACGGAAGGCTCAGTTTGCCTGTTTCGCCCGCAAGAACCGCGTCCACAATACTCGCGCCGACCTTCTCGGCAGTGAGAATGGGACCAAGCCACGCGTTGGGCGATCCAACACCGCTGAACATGGTTGTGGAGATGTGACCGGGGGTGACGAGTAGCGTGGAGATGTCGCCCTGCCGCCGGATGCTGGTGCTGCTGCCGTAAAAGTTGTAGGGGCTGCTCAGTTCGTGGGTCAGCGAGTCGTGGAATGCGATGAGACCGGCCTTGGATGCACAGTAGGCCGAGAGCTGCATCACACCCATTTGGCCCAGGATACTGGACACGTTGACGATATAGCCGTGGCCCAGCTCCCTCATGCCTGGAACAAATGTTCGGACCGTCCAGAAGGCACCAAGCAGATTCACCGCAAACACTTTTTGGATTGTTTGCTCCGACATGTCGAGCACGGTCTTGTTGTGCGCAATGCCCGCGTTGTTGACCAGCACCGTGGCCGCTTTATCTGGAAACGCCGCCACGATCTCTTCTCGCGCTGCCCGAACCTTTTCGGGATCCGACACGTCGCACTCGAAGAACCTGACGCACCGCCCACCATCGGGACCAGGTGGCGGGGGAGTCCACTCAAAGTCGAGCGACAACACCGCGACACTGAATCCATTCTTTATAAACTCCAGCGCAATGCAATGACCCAGCCCGTTTTCGCTCCCACCGCCTGTGATCACAACCAGATCCCGCTCAGGGTCCAACTTGAATTTACTCTTTCTGAGCCATTGGTCGAGTTCCAGGGTAGCCACGCAGAGTGTCACGCCGACAGTATAAACCAGAAATAAATTGTACCATAGCTCTGATCTTGAGAAGTTAGCCAAACGGAAAATTTACCCGTGCTACCAGAGCACGGAACGAAGAACGTACTTTTTATGGAGTGCAGAGCCGCTGGCGTACAAAACGCTCCAGCATAGGAAAGGGTTGAGAGCTGTCCATTTAAGGATTTCGACAGTCGAGTCGAGAGTAGTGACCATGGTCAAACAAAATGCTGGTGTTTGAATTTTCACATGGGATGAAGGATTACTATGCGAGACTGGGAACACCACGGATGGGACTAAAGATACACCACCCTTCGTAAATACACCCCACAAGGATTTATCAGCTTGCAACTTACAGGCGAAATATCAATGACAGATGTAGGCTTGGACATTAATAACCATCAAGGGCAGGTTGTGGAATGCAGCAACCAATTACGTCTAGTATGTTGACCTATTCGTAGTCTTGAAATGTGAATGCAAGTCTGTGAGAGAAGTTTTGCCGAAGCCATCCTAAAAACAATAGGTGTACATGTACAAAATAAATTAAGAAAAATACAGAAAAAATATACAGCCAACAAGCATTATAGAAAAAAAAATAAGAATATATCCGTATGAAACCCAAAGTCGTTAAATAGAATGAAAGAAAGAAAAAAAGACCAGAAAATAAGTGAAATCATCGATAGCAATGACGGAAACAAAACATGAAGAAATAATAATAAAAAAAGAAAAAAATTTTGTTGATAAAGCTCTCCACCCAACTCAGGTTCACGATTTGTTGTTTGAAATCGTAAACCGAGTCAATGGGGGTATCATGGGGCTAATCGAATCAGGCTGCATGGAAGACATGGAAGTCGAATTTGAAAAGGAGTGATGGGCATGTCGTGATGGAGCAGTCACTTTCGGAGTCATCAATAGTAAGCGGCTTGAAGACATTGGAGGAGGGCTTGCCTCATTGGAAGCAGTTGTAGGAGTGGTGCTGTTAAAATCTTCGGAAGCGAGTTCGGGTGAAAAAATGGCCACATCGTCAGAGATGTTGCTGCGAGGGGTGCCTTTAGTCAGTGAATAAGTGGAGGAAATCTGGCGCGAGGAGAAGGATTGATCCTCAGCTAGAGTGTCATCAAAGCTAATGCTATTCGTAGATGTCATGGAATGCCGGGGGACGCCCGCAATGTTCAGCGAGATTTCAGTCAAATAGTTGAGCAGATTTGGGTTCGATGAGTTGGAGCGCAAATGGAGACACCACTGACGGAATACGGAAAGAAATTCAACTTTTCCAAGCAGCGACACGACAAAGGCTTCGAGAAAGAAGTTGGAGTTCATGAAAATTTGGCGCGCTTCTAAATAATACCCTAAAGAAACCATGTATGCACAAACGAGGTGAATGTCATCTGAAGGCATTTCCTCGCACGAACTGATAAGATCTTGCACAAGATTGATGATGGCTATGTTGCAACTTGGTTGTTGCTGCGAGCTGGCAATGCTTGAGCTAGTAAAGCTAGCTGCCTCTGAGTCCGGCGTGCTGTCGATGCTACCAATGGAGAGCAAAGTAAACACAAAGCGATCGGAATATCGCTTCTCACCTGGAAGTTTGCCAAGTGTCAAAATTAACTGATTGATGGAGATGTCGGAGAGAAGCAAGGAGAAAATGAGCGACTTGAAGCTGCCAGGTTCCTTTGAGATGGCATGCTGCAAGATGTCCACAATGCCACCGAGGCAAAGAGCAGTACTGTAAGTACCTCCAAAGATCGCGGAGAGGGCGTATTGTTCCCGAGATGACAATGAAGGAAAAAACTCTGGAACGGTTTGTTGAGTAGATGTGCGAGAAAGAGTCTTTGTAACTGAGGGAAATAGAGAATTCACCATTGCCTTCACTGGCTGCATAGACAGTTGAATGGGTTTGTAGGTATGAGGACTCGAAGTAGGCAGCGTGGAAACTGTAGATATTGAAGAAGAAATGGAGTTGGTAGGTTTATGGAGAGGTTCGGCGACGACGACACGAGTGGGAGATGTTACTAAAGAAGGCGAAGGGTTGGCTGAACCGGTGGTGGTGTCCGTTGAAGGACTAGTCGAGTACTCTGAACACAAGGGGCTGCGCATTGCTCGCTTGTTCTTGTATGTCACTTCATGAATATGGAGAGGTTTGTGGATAAATACGACGGGCGAATCGAGAATAGGCGATGCTAATGCGAGCGAAAATGGTAACGTTGTGGAATCAATTACCGCCCCATCTATGAGATTGATGGCCTTTAAGCCACTGTCACTATCAATGACCCATGCTTTGCCCCTGGTGCTTTTCAAGTCAAGCGTAATGACGGGCGGCGGAAGTGAAATAGACCTAGTGGAAACTCTTTTTGTTCTTACATCGGATACAACTAGGCCAGAGTCTGAGACACGGACTACCTTTCCACCTTTTGCCCACTGTAACGATTTAGTACAAATCGAGGGTATAGATTGGCCGGAAGGGAGGGGGATATCTCTGATTTTCCTAGGTGGAGCAGCGTTATCCGAAACATTGACCGTGTAAATATGCAAGCGATCACTGCCAGCACGGAGGGTGGCCAGGCTCTGCGAAGCCTTGTTTTTCGATGAGTAGTGCCATGAGAGGGTGAGGATCTTTTTGACGCCTTGAATGCTGTACAGGGTGCGGAGCCCGGCAGGCGAGTATTGGAGAATGTCGATCAGCCCCGAAGCATAACCCACAGCATAAATCGCATCGCCGCAGGGTGCAGCCGCAATGCTTGAGATCGTTGCCGATTGCCGTGGCACCGAAGACGACCCGTCCTTGCAGAGTGGCTGGAGAACGCCTGGCTGATGTAAATCTAGGCGTAGAACTATTCCATCACGTGTACCAAGCAAGGCAAATTGCTGCTCTGTATCCCAGCAAGCAACAGACACTTTGTATTCATCAGGAATGGGGTATTCAGCGGTCAACACGGGCGACAGGAGGAGAGACGTGTTCTCCTTGTCGGTGTCGAACTGGAAGACGGCAAGAGTGTCTGCGTAGGTACGGCATAGGAGTCGATTGCGGTTAACGGCGAGCAGGTCTAGAGAGTAAAGAGGGAATGGTTGCGCAGACAAGAGCGGAGGATTGGAGTGGGCGGCAGAGGAGTCGAGAGGGGATTCTGCAGAGAGGTCGGAAGAAGTCTCGTCTTCGTTGGTGGTGGCAGGGGCATACTGTTCTGTGAGAGTGTCTGAGTAGACGTAGAGGCTATCGGCATGGAATACGAGGATGTGATTTTTTAGGCAAACGAGGGCTGTTTCTTGTGAGGCCATGATGTCGAGAGAGCCTTGTGTTCTCTATTTGCTGGCGGAGAGACGACCAGCAAGAGAAGAGTAGTTGTTCACTGGATGAGATGGGGAGGAGGAGGAAGATGAGAGCGCGTAGGGGGAAGAATTCTATTTTGAAGCGATGCGAAGAGGTCAAAAATAAAAAAAATAAAAAGAGACACACCAAGCCAGCTATAGAACGTATGCACTATGGGTTTGTGCATGTTTTCTTTTTTTCCATTTTTTCTGGCTGCCGAATGCAAGTCACTGCATTAGTCCCGCAGTAGCGTGCGCTAGTTTGCCTTGCAGGTAGGCTACGTAGGGTCCCGCGTGGGGTTCTGGCGTAGAGTTGGCGATGTGTAGGTTGGCCTACGCTGGAAAAATGTGTAATGATAATCAATTGAATAGCAGTGATCCAATTCAAGCCGACCGACCACCCACGAGTCAAATCCCTGTCAAGAGCGCTCTTGAGTGCACTTTGGGTGGTCCTGGAAATGGTCCTGGAAATGGTCCTGGCAGTGGTTTTGGCGATGGTTCCGGCAGTGGAGGCACACAAAAAGGCACATGCGGGCAATGACCATGATGATACTGCTACCAATTGATCATAATGACCATGATCAGTGCAGACTGGAATGTCTGTAGAAACATAAAGATACACGCCATTCCATGGATTCCTTGAGGCTCCAAACTGTCAGTCATTGATCCCTTAATTAAATCTTAGAATCTAGTCAATTAATTGATCCTTTAATCGCCGCCTGCGTCACTGACTACCGCCCACCGGCCGCCTTGCGTTGCTGCCTCCTCTCCGCCCTGCGCTACTCACAATCTAGCCATCGTTGATCTGAACTTAAAGCCCTCAACGGTGTTGATCATTTGAAATTTTTCAGTGCTCCTAGACCCTTCGCAGTCTGCAAAAATGATAGAACGTGGGTAGATGTGACCACCTATGAAAGATACACAATATAACATAACGAATATAGATAGAATATAGAGAGAACAAAGGATCAAGCACTTGAGTAAAAAGAACACATGGTATAAAGAAATGGCGGGTGCGAGTATGATGAAGGGATTCAGATTTCCAAGAGTAATTCCAAGAGTAATTCCAAGAATCAATACGTCTCGAGTGAGTCGCGTCGAAGACACCATGTCGCACTTGAGTCGCACTTGAGTCGCGTTTGCATAGCGACAAAACAACAGCGACACAATGAAGAAACACCAAATTCGGGAACTTTCTTTAAGCTCCACGGAAGTCAAAACATTTTCAGTTTTCTGCAGTTGAAAGCATATATGAGTTGGAGATTAGTATGTAGTGAACAAGCAAAAGGCCAGCGACTTGTTCAAAGCTGGCAGATTAATGTAATAAGAGGATCGAAAGAAAATGATATTTGCATATTCCAGCTCTCCAAGTTGCTTTAGAATTCAGGTATTCGAGCAATGAAGTATTCATTATAGCAAAATTCACATAATCAAGCATTCAAGCATTCAAATCAGTAGCCACCCCTCTATGCCATACCGACAGCGACCCACTACGCATTAAACATCTCAACGTTCTCCATTAAACTAAAGCCCCGTTCCGTGCGCTTTTCACCTCTTTTCATCATCATCATCATGGCAAATGCTATTCAATTGCTACTTGAGACTTGTGTCTTGCGCCGCTCTCACCATACTTTGTTGTCCCAACACTTACACAATAAACATCCTCTCTTCTTTCTTTCTCTTCCTTCTTGACCTCCTACGCCAGACAAAATCAAAGCAAACAATGGCTGCCTGGAACCTGTTTGGTTCCAAAAAGCCCTCGAGGTCCCACAAGTCGCACAGTGACAAGCATCACCACCACCACAAGCTTTTTCGCTCTCTCTCAGATGACTCTCTCGTCACCAGTTCCTCAGCCGGCTCGTCCATGAAACCGGGAAACATCCATGAAGTCTCCACGCAGTCCTCTGCCAAAGACATTTTTAAATTGGTCTCTGCCGCCAATGCTGCTGAAGCCGCCTCAAGCAGTCCGCGAAATCCGAAACTACCGCAACCAAAAGTCGTATGCTAGAGACCCCTCTCAGCATTCAGTGTGCTAACAAGAGACAGATAATCTATTCGTGCATTGCTTGCGGATTCGACCTCAGCATACCCATTGGTGTCGAATATTTCAAATGTGAGTATAGTCGACGCTGTAACTATTCCCGCTTGGCCTAACCCAATGTTACATAGGCTCGATATGTGATACCTTTCATGATACTAGGAATCGTACGTTGGATCAGGCTCCGGTACCATTGACACTGGCCATGGTACAAGATGCCATTGCACAAGATCACGGATACCCAGAGTATCCAAACTTGACCAGGCTCATTACAGCCACGTTCTCCACCTTTGAAGGCTTGAACGGGTCTTTTCCTCTTGCGCTAACAAAGCTTTCCTACTCGAGACCGGCCATTAATTTTGATGATCTCAGCAAATTCTACAAGATCATCCAGTCGCTGCCGACTAAAGCGCCCGCGAGGTTGATTCTTCAACTTACTCTCAACTTGCTCAAACGACCAAGGCACAAACTTAACGCGCCGTCAGACATTTACCTTTTGCTCATCACCCTGGAGAATCCTATTCTCTACGCGCCTGCGATTTTCACATCACACGACAGGGAATCTATTTATTCATTGGCTTACAACGTCTTAGAACGAAGCGTGGCAATTCTATCACACACCCCAAATCGATCGCAGCATTACTTGCTCAATTGGATATCGCGGTATCCGACTTTGCAATTCACAAGATTAGTCCGACTTTTAAGCGCATATATCTCACATCGCCTTGTTCTGCTGGCGGCTCGGCTCGGGCGTAAACATGACAGATCGGTATCCATGCTGGAAGATAACTTATTATTAATGCACAGCCCCGGGGTAGCAAGTGGAGGGCCTCGACGGGCTCAAAGCCAAAAGTCGCCACGCAAACAAAGAATCAAAATAAGCACGTACGGACGGGACTGGCGGCTCGCAGCATTTGCCACCATTCAGGCCGTCTTCTTCAATGCGAACTCGTCCAAAAGCAAAATTCCGATTTCCGTGTTTTACAACACCATGGTCGACAATACAGACTTTAAGGGCGATTATGACTCCTGGGAGCGCATGGGCGCACCAACGTCTTTGCTGCAAACGTCTTCGCAAGTCCGCACGCAGAGCTCAACGTATTCGACGTCAGCCGCACCCAGGTTGGAACCCATGCTCGATATAAATGGCTCAGTGGAGCAAGCGCCATTATTTGCATTTTGTCAATTTCCGTTTTTGTTATCATTGGCACCCAAAAAGTATCTTCTCGAGTACGATGCGAGGAGGAAAATGGAGTATGAAGTTCATGAAGCCTTTTTCAATGCATTGAATAACCACTCAGTGTCGCAACCGTATCTTCACATCAAGGTGAGAAGAGACAACTTGCTTCATGACTCGTTTGAGTTTTTTTCAACACACGAAGAAGAATTGAAAAAGGCCATCCGAGTTGAATTTATTGGCGAGCCGGGCATCGATGCAGGTGGGCTCAAGAAGGAATGGTTCTTGCTGCTGGTCAGAGAGCTGTTTGACCCCACACTGGGGTTGTTCACCGAGGATGAAGAAAGTGGATATTGCTGGTTCAATACGGTCTCATCGCAGCCCCTCAAGTTTTACAAACTGACGGGAGTCGCACTGGGCCTTGCTTTGTACAACTCGACAAACCTTGATATCAACTTCCCGCCAGGAATGTTTAAGCGCCTACTGGGCTGCCCGTACAACCTCAAGGACTTTACTAAAATGTGGCCAAGCTATGGCCGATCGCTCCAAGCCCTTTTAGATTACGAGGGAGATGACTTCGAGTCCACGTTTGGCCTAACCTTTTCTGTCACACGGCCACTTGAGAATGGTGGAGTTCAGGAAGAACCAATTGCATCGAATGGGCTAAACCGTCCAGTGACGAAATCAACACGCAGCGAGTACGTGCGACGGGTAGTGGCTTATTACATGGAAGGCTCCGTTAAACGCCAATTTGAGCCGCTCAAGCAAGGCTTCTACAAAGTGCTGGGCAGCAACGCACTGACGCTTTTCCAACCCGAGGAAATTGAGCTCTTGATTCGAGGCAGCGATGAACCCCTCGACATTCCAACGCTGCGTGCCGTAACCCGGTACAAGAACTGGGACGATAAAACAGGAAGCGCAGGAGAGCCCGATAACGCGCCTGTCATTAAATGGTTCTGGGAGTATTTCGAGACCCTTCCGCGCCAAGATCAACAGCGGCTCCTCATGTTTGTGACAGGCAGCGATCGCGTGCCTGCCATGGGCATCGCAACCATGTCCTTCAAAATCACACGTCTCTACGGCGGAGACAGCCACCGATTCCCGACTGCGCATACATGCTTCAACGAGCTCTGTCTGTATGAATACAAGAGCAAAGATAAACTGATTGCGATGCTGGAACGCGCTATAAGTGAGAGTGAAGGATTTGGATTAAGATGAGGGGAGATGAGCGCCAAGCATGGTAAGATGTGGCATCTCTATAAAAGAGTGATTATAAAAGGAAATCTTAGAAAAGCAAGTTACAGTACCTGTAAAAAAAAAACGAATAAATTTGAATTGGCATTAAGAAGAACATGAATGATGAATTAATGAGGTCATTAGATTTGGTTTCGCTCTACAAAAAAGTTGACCTTGATGGTAGTTTTGCGTTGCATGTTGAGTGTTGTGAGTTGGGTTGTTTTTTTGAACCAATGATGGGTGATCAAGGGCACGCACACCCTGTTGCTGCTGCCCCTGTGGTCGCCCCCGTCGCCCCCGTCGTAGAGACCGGCACCTCGACTGTATAATCCCAGCCCTGCCCGGCCGCAAACGTGACCGCGTCCTGGCAGCTTCTGAACTTGAACGGGTTTGTCAGGAACTCGCCGGGAGCGGCCCAGCTCAGGATCCAGCTCTTGGGGTTTGAGTGCGCGGCGGCGGGTTGTGCTGGTGATGTGCTGCTGCTGTTGGTTGCTGCTGTTGTAATGGCGGGGGAGGTGGCGGCAACGCAATTCTTGCGGTGTTTGCGGGTCGGCTTGTGCGCGTGCTCAACTGAGTAGATCCGGGCTTTCACCACGGGAGCTGGGTTGGCGCCAGTTGAGGGCCCTGTCGTTGATCCCACACTGAACGCAGAATAGCAGCGCTGTTGGCGTCGTGCAACACCCAGACAGGTGGCGCTGGAGCTAACAAGTGGCGAGAATCGACGTCGGAGCACTGAGTTCAGGTACGACATTTGTTGTGTAGAGATGGATTTGTTTGTTCTTTTCAGCAAGAAGAACTAGCTGAATCAAGAGCAGAAGACCAAGGAAAGAGAAAGAGAATTCAAAATAAACAAGCAAGTCAAGTCTTTTCCAAAAGGACGATGTCAATGATGAACTAAGATTGGGGCGGGTTCTTTCTTTCTTTTATAAAACTCGCCTCTTTCCCAAGGTTCAAAATTCAAAATTCAACAGAAACTCTTTTTTGCTTTGCCCTCAGAGTCTAGAGTGCGCCAAATTCCAATAAAATTCAGCGCATGGGCTAGGGCAAGGGTCCAAGCGTTGAGATTGATAAAATTATGATCAGATAATTCCGCATTGGGACCCGAGTGCGTTCCGATTGGTTCAATCTGGATATAGAAAATACAAGTACGAGGATCAGATAAAAATTCCAAAATATCTCTGAACTTCTAACATTCATATACTAGGGGTTTTACATGGTTGTGAGTTCTATGGCACGAGGAATGGACGAATGAAAGTTTTATAACCAACAGGCAATGGCATCATGGCCATGGCCACGCGGTTAATTTGGGATTTGAGGCTTGTGTCTGCTTAGCGTGCTTTAGAGGAACGCCGAGACTCGTAGCCAAGCTCTTCAGACCTAAACACAAAGTAAATTCTGTCTGAAAAACCCTAGCTACAATAACTCAACTGATATTCATGGTCTAAGTAGCCTTTGCAACAACTTTACAGCAAATTATATGTTTGCTAAACTGGTAGCCAGTCCTTACCACTCGTGCATTAACAAAGCTGTGAATTTTGAAGTGAAAGTTGTCAAACGGCGGCAAAATCTCTAACGCTTCAAATGTTCTTTTGAATTCTCTTTTCAAGACAAGGTTAGCTATTAGGATCAATGATAGAGGCCACGTTTTCAAGGCTTTCAAATGGCCTGTTAGCAATCCGCTCGAAGAAAAAACAATTAATTTTCTCGAAGTCTCAGAGATCAACAGTTAGGTACGAAGAGTTGATAACAATTTTCGCGTGTCTTTAAAAACACAAATAACAAGAAAACAAAACACTCTAAATTCAAGTTAGAGGTCCTTTTTCATAACTTTTCAACATGCATAAAAGTATTAAGATCTCTTCCATTGCAATTTTCCAGATTGACGAGGCTCAAAAAAGTTTGACGACACCAGCAGGACTCGAACCTGCGCGGGAAAATCCCAAGAGATTTCTAATCTCTCGCCTTAACCGCTCGGCCATAGTGCCAATTTGGTATCTGTAGAAAAATATGTTATATCTAAGCATAGCTAATAAAATATAAAAAATTGATTCGACTGCCGGCGGGAAGTATCTGTCTGCTATGGTAGAATTGCCACTGTCCAATTGCAAAAAGACTTTTTTTGTTTTGTTGTGTAGAAAAAAGCTAATGTTCCTGAAAAAGTCTGATCAGCTAATCTCCACAGGGAATTGTCTCAGTGGCCGAGTGGTTACGGCAATTCCCAGCTATACTTCAAAGTATCCATGTATTTACCTAATAGAAATGAGCAGGGCCCTGAAAGTACAAGGGCTTGGGAAATGCTAGTTTCGAATGAAACAAGATAAAATTCAGTATGAATTTCTACTTGTACTTTGTGTCGCAGGATGATAAGTCTGTTTATTTCCCGTTCAAATACTACTATCACATTGGGACTTAGAACAATGCAGTGATTAGCTGCAACAAGGAACACAAAAAGTTTTATGTGTAAAAGCTTCTAGTGGCCTCTAGTGATATCATTTAAGCGGGATAGCACAAAGATTGTCGCAACTCGGAGAGAGCGATTAGTTCTTAGCCTCTTGGACAGCCTAAATCCAACATAGATTTATCCCCATCATCATCATCATTGTCATTAGTCTAGGGGCCCCCTGCCTAGATAGATAAAATTTATGTTTTATTAATATTGCATCCCTTATGGATATCCCTTACGGGGTATACACAATTGACGTTTTTTTTTTTTAAGTCAATAAAATACACAAAGGAAGGGAAAAGGAATGCCTGAGCAAGACGGCGAGGCGAAGCCAAGCGTAATAAATTGTAACATGCATAGAGTCAAAAAACGGATGAGAAGGCGGGGTAAAATTCAAATAGACCAGTAGACAGAAGTAAGTAAGAGAAAGAGTAAAGTACTCTTAGGAGTAATCTTTGGAGAATAACTCAAGAGACTGGATAAAGCAATGTCAAGAATAGTAGACAGTTGCCATGTGTCCCGAGAAAAGCAATTCAAGTAGAACATCAGAAGAAAGGAACGCTGGGTCAATGATACGACCAGATGAAGTGTTTGATAACGCTTAGAAAATTACGAATTAACTCAAAGTTTTTACATATTATAATGAGTCGCCTTAAGTTGTAAAAGCTTTTTTTTTTACGTACAAGTTGAAGTTCAGAAAATTTAATTAGGACACTAGATCGTTGAAATCTGGTCTGGAAATGCAGGGGACGAAAGCCTCATACACAAGTGCTGAAACACCTTCATGTTGTTTTTTTGAAAATCGATGCACGACCTGGCTTATGGATCCGACCTTATTTCGATTTCTGGCACCTTGGTATCATCCAATTTTTTTCCGTGCTCACAGGCGGCTCCTAGGATATTTTGGGCACACGACTATCTGGTCGCGATAAAAATCTCTTCATTACAGATAGATAGCGGTGAGAGTAGATAGGCACTATAGTCAACTCCTCTTAAACGCGCTAGTTTAACTGCGCTCGTAGCCGTATCGCTGCGGCAGTCGGCCAGATTGTCATGACACCCATTGATACCTGCTGTTAACTTGGCCTTTTTTTTAAGGGTTTTTCATCTATGATTTTTACTTTATTAGACTTGGACACACGTGAAGACACTTGCTCAGCGTCAATTTATGTATTGGGACCACGAAGAAAGCAACAATATTTTGGGCCGTGAGCCCACTGTAAGTACCGTGTACGCAGTATCATCCCAATACTATCATTATTACTATTATTACTATTATTACTTTTATTTGTGTCATTGTTCTTACAAGTACCATTCGTTCTCTCTACGTCCTCGGTTCTATTCCCCCTGAAGTCACTACTCAACACCAAGCCACTCTCGCCTTTTCTCTATAAATACTACAATCTCACTTTTGATCAAGAGTCAGCTCTCCCATTCGCTTGACCGTTTCACAATTATTATGCCCATATTGATGGAGAATTCCTATCTGTCATAAGACTATTGAGCATTTGGTTGGGATGTTTGGCGACACCACATTTTACCCCTACTTAGAGGAGGCTCACCCCTTCTTGTTTTACGACTATGGAGAAACCCCAGACGACGCATTCTACGAAATCCAAGCTGAGTTTACACCCTCCTATGATCCCTTGACCGACTGGGTAGGGTTTTCTCTCGAAGCCGATGCATTTGTCTCATCTCTAGAATGTATTATGCTTACGGCAGATCAAGCGGCTTCACTTCTCACAGATCACATAAACGACGCTGACATTCTGTTGCAACTCTTTGTCGTTAAAGCTGAAGATGTCTGGGACTTCTTTCAGACTAATTGGTATAAGCTGGAACAGAGATCCAGGGATTTCCTTTACGATGAATCCAACCCCATGATTGCGGGTAAAAACTCAAAGAGGGACACCTTAATGGTGCACTGTTATAAACACCCTCACTTAACCCTAATGTGCTTACTCTACCTTTATCCTACCTTCTTCCAGGAAGAAGTCAGAGAGATTTACCGTTCCTCTTTCAACACAGCCGGACTGGTTGTAGAATCTGACGAACTCGTCATTGCTGAAATTCGCAACTTCCTCATAGATTGGGGCGAAAGATTTCCGCATAAATTGGATCCCACTAAGGCATCTTCACCAAAGAACTTCCTTAAAACCAGTAATCCACCTAAAGGACCTCAGCCTTGGCTTAAAACCCTCCGCAAAATACCCGCTAACGTCTTTCACGATGAAATCAAAAAAGCTTGGTCGGCTATTCCCAACGTTCCTCATAGAACCTTTGCCACTTCTTACAAGGACCCGTCTAGTTGGACTGGGCTTAAGTTTATTAACACTAGTAAGGAAGCTCAGTATAGACGTAAGCACAACTTGTGCTTGATTTGCGGAAATCATCTCAACTCAATTCGCCATGAACATTCTTTTGGTAACAAATACCTGATCTCTTTGATTTCCCCTCCTAAGTCTGTAACCGATATAATCGTCACCGCAACAGTGGTATCCTCTAATAATTCAGATGCTGGCTCTCGCATTAGTGAAACAGACAGTTCAACTGCCACAACCGCTGGCATTGCTACTGAAACTACCTCAAGGTCTGAGACTACACCTACCACCGGCACAGACATAGGTAATCCTCACCGTGTTCCTCTTCCGGAGCGCCTGAGATATCTTAATCAATATATACTCGATGTGCCGCGCCCTACTTATCCCATTGAAATTCTCAAATCAACATTGACATGGTTTCGTGCTGATGCTTCTATTGCCACTTACAGTCAGAGGAATATCATTACGTCCGGTCTAGTTTCGCAGCTATCCATACCAGTGTTTCTTGCTCCATTCCCGGTATATGTACAACCCAGTCACATCTCGGATAAAACACTATGTGACAGTGTAGTCATTCTGGAATTGAGGATTAACGATAAAATCACAAGAATCCTGGCCTACATTGTTGACGGTGAGCCCGATATCATTCTAGGCCTGGAGTTTCTGGTCAAAAATCGTGCCAAACTTTCCCTTGGCGGAACCTCAAATATTTCTCTTATTATTTAGTACTATAGCCGATCGGCCGGGCAAAAAAAAAATCTTGATTTATGTTTTTACTTTATAATCGTTGCGTACAGCACTTGAGCTTTACATATGGTAGATAATAGGTATTGTATATCTAATGGCTGTCCACATTATAGACCTATTGTGATGATGAGAACGGTTTGGCAAGATATCTTTTTGTTCTGCGGATTTCAAGGGCCATCACAGGTACTATAGACCTGACTGTATTACTCGGATGTCCAGTAAATAGAAGTATCTTTAGACAAACTAATATCAGGGTGACACACTGTCTAAAATGAATCAAACACCTCGTAGAACTTATGCTGACGTCTGCTTATTTAGTTACGTTCAGTGTTGCAGTCAAGAGACTATTATTCAAGTTCTGGAATATTTAGTTAATCAGATTCCCCTTTTGCAATGCACATTGAAAACCGAGAAGTATTGGTTACTCTACGGGATAATATGCTAAGTCAAATTCCTTCAGAGCTTAGAATCCCCATCACTGTACAGTGACATGCTCAAATCTATAAAAACCGTTCAAGTCGATTACACCCATATTTTGTCAACATTCAACTTTGCTTCATCTGGGTAGATTTAGAAAGGTTATCATGTTCAAAGTCTTTCAATGTTGTAAAACAACGAGGTACGGCGATTCAGAATTGAAAACATGAATTTCAACGTTTATCTCTTGCAATTTATTGAAGTAGTATTTTTTTGGCGAAGCCTCTGAAATGTCTATGAAAATAAATATTTAAAATCGGAGTCTCGTTTTTACCTTGTTTTTGAGTGTTTGGACATCATGGTGCGGAGCGCCGGTTGCGCCGACCAACCTAGAAATCATAATATCATTGGCCCTATTTAACCTTGCAGTACAGAACAATGATCACTCCGCTAAGCTTTTTGTTTCTCCGAAAAGCAGTATCCATGCGGGATTGTTTAGCGTAAATTGTGAATATTGAACTCTATTGAGTTTCACCCAGCTGAAGACGATTTATAGAATGTTTCTCTAGCGTGTGTTGGCATATACACGTAGCACATAATGTAAGATTTAAGCATGTCCAATGTCCAAGCACCTGCCTCTAGCTGGTTGTAGCCAAGATTTATTATCACATTGAGTATCTTAAAAACTCTCTGTACTATATACCGAAGGGTAATATTGATGTAAGTTTTAAACTGGCTAACCTTGAAATCTGGCAAAAATTATCGAGGCGCGTTTTGAAGTTCTAGCATTCTTTCAAAGCCACCTTTCTTCGACACCATTCAACTATCGTGATTCAGCACAGGTGCGAGATAGTAGGTGTTTGAGATCTCTCTTTTCCCATACAATCCTGGTGTTTTTCTGTTTCTAGCGCTCTGCACAGCATAGGAAATTTATGACACTTGCTATTGGCCGACATTGTGGGGCGTGCATAAATTAACAGGGGACGTTGGGCAATATATGAATCATGTCATAAATTGGCACCACCCCACACAATAATTCTTTCTTTTGCGCCCTTTTTATTTTTGCTTGTCCTCAACAAAATCGCATTTTCTTCCACTTCCCACTTTGTCTCCAACGCGCCTATTTTTTTTTTGTTGTCCGGACATTTTTTGTTGATTTTATGCCCTCTACCAGCAGATCAGCAAGCACCTGGAATTCTTCTTCGCTTCGGTCAATTACTCAAATGCATTCTGAATCCTACGCGAACGTGCCTCAAGAAAATTCAAACATCAGGTTCATCTCCGGCCAGGCTCAAGATGATCATGAATTAGTCCATGGCGAGAAGCGCGGTCGAAAACGTCATGGTGTTTGGGATCATTATACTAAAGTTGATCACAAAGCCCAATGCAACTATTGCCAGAAACTGGTTCGCGCCAGACCGAATGAAGTGATGAGGACACATCTGTTCGCGTGTGATCGGGCATTGGAGTCGGGCGTCAACCTGGAAGAGGTCTTTCCAGATGCTAATGTACAAAATAGCCCCATCAGGCTGGACGAACAGCACCAGTCTCATGGCTCCATCAGCGGTTACGTGCCAATTGCTGTCAAGCCAAAGGGAGATGGCAAAGTGCGCAAAACTCCAAGTAAACACGTTCACATCAATAACACTATCAACAACAGCAACAACAATGCCTCCATTCAGCGGAACGTACAAGCATACCCGACGAGCTTTGGCTTTCCCAAGTCATCAGTGGCTGTGGACTACAGCGTTTATTTAGTTACAGACTCAGGCTTAGTACCTGAGGGCAGCACGGTTGCTGAACATGTCAGACTGGCCGTGAATAATGGAGTTACCATGGTGCAATTACGCGAAAAAACTGCGGACACGCGAGAATTCATTTCAATAGCGCGCGAAATTCACGGAATAACATTTGCTGCTGGCGTGCCTTTAATCATCAACGATCGCGTCGACGTTGCGTTGGCAATTGATGCTGAAGGAGTCCATGTGGGACAGGACGATATGGACGTGATCAGCGTAAGGCGGTTTTTGAATAACCCCAAAAAAATCGTTGGCGTCTCTGTACACGATGTGAATGAGCTCGAAGCTGCTATTGAGGACGGAGCTGATTACGTTGGAATTGGAGCAATTTTTGGAACAAACACGAAACAACTCAAAAAGAATCCTATTGGTGTCCAAGGCTTGAAGAATATTCTTACTGTCAATGCTGGTCGAGTCAAGACTGTTGCTATTGGGGGAATCAATCATTCAAATATTCAACGCGTGCTCTATAGCTCGGTTCCTTATAATAGCCTGTGGAAACTTGATGGTGTTGCAGTCGTGTCATGCATCATGGCTTCTGTTAACCCAGCCATGGCAAGTAAATCGCTAGTTAACCTATTCAGAGGGCAAGGCCCATGGGAGACGGGCAAACCCCCGCAAATAACCGAACAAACCACAGTCATTGGTCTCGTCTCGCGAATTCCTCTGGTCATCAAACAGATTGCTCAGCTACGTCCTCTGTTACACCATATCACTAATAATGTTGTCAAGAACTTTTCTGCCAATGTAAGCTTGGCGGTAGGTGCATCTCCCGCTATGTCAGAATGCGCGCAGGAATTTGCTGATTTTGCAAGTGTCCCCACGGCAGCTTTGGTTGTTAATATGGGCATGCCTTCGCCGGAAGGAATTGAAATGTACCTAGCTGCCATCCGAGAGTATAATATGAGAGGTCGGCCGATTGTCTTTGACCCTGTGGGAGTTGGTGCTTCAGGACTGAGAAAGAATGGCTGCAAGACTCTTCTTGAGTCTTCTATTTTTAGTGTTATTAAAGGTAATGAGGGTGAAATCTTTAGCGCTTCCGGCTTGAAAGCTCCAGACGGCACTGTTGTTCAAGGTGTCGATTCCATTGGTTCCGCCCCGTTTGATTTACGAGTCAAGGCTGCACGAACATTGGCCACGCAATACCGCGCTACAGTCCTGATGACTGGGCCCCAAGATATCATTGTCGATGGGACGGGCCGCCTGGTACTAATATGCGATAATGGCCATAAGTACATGGGTGCTATCACGGGGTCTGGGTGTTCACTAGGATCCCTTATAGCAGCATGTGTTGCTGTCGTTCCAAATGACCCTTTCCTGGCTACTGCCGCTGCTCTTACTCTATATACACTAGCAGGAGAACGCACTGCAGAACTACAAACGGTGCACGGTCCTGGAACGTTTCTGCCATCTTTTGTTGACGAGATCTATCAAATTGCACAGGAATGTCAAAGGGACGATTATGAGTGGATTCAAGAGGCAAAACTGAAATTTTTCTAAATAGCATTTGAATATTAACAGTGAATTATGTTGTATGTACAGATCTCATTATTTACCAACCGTCGTTAGACAGTTGAGTTTTGTCGGAAGGAAGGACAACCTCGGCGTCATTGCGAGCGGTAGCAGCTACCTTTTTGATGTCAGCAATGTCGGCATCGGAAAGAGGCTTGTAGTGGAGAGCAGGGTTGATGAAGTGGAAACGGCCACGAGAAAAGTCGAAATCGCTAATATTCTCGAGGACGTAGAGTTGAGTGCGGATGTAATGCACCATTTGCTCCAAATGTGTGGGGTCGATTTCAGTTCTGCCAGAGAAAAAATTACGCCAGAGAGCGGAGGCAAGAGTGGCATCGTCAAGGATAAAGCCCTCATCGTAAGACATGACAGAACCACGCAGTTGAAGGTTGAAATCCTTTCTGTATCGATCAATAATGCTTGTGCTAGAGATTCGCATTTCCAGGGATAAGCGTTTCTCCATATCACGGAAAATAGAATCAACAAGCTTCTGCTGGTATTCCCGTCCAACTGTTTTCGGCATAGCTCTCATCCTCACGAACAGCATCCACACGTGTAGGGCGGTAATCTGAAACCATTGGCTGAATGTCCTGGGGAGCTGGAGGTCTTCATAGTAAAATTTAGCGGTAGCTGATAACGGTTCGTTTTCAAACTGAAGTCCTTGTTGCTTGCACATTTCGTAGTATAAAGTGCCAGCGATTGCGCCAGATCGAATGCGGTCCATATCCAGGTTGAAAGTTCTAATCACTTTTTCACCCAACATCTTCTTCCAAGCAGGAAGCTTGTTGGCTGCATCTTGATGAGCGGCAACGGTCGCACTTACAGCGTCCTGGTTAAGAATGTATGATGCTTGTATCTGTTCATACAAGTTTCCGCTCTTGGCCACAAAGGGTGGGCCAGGAGTGAACACTTGGGGCGCGACCTTGCTCTTCCATCTTTTCGTGGCAAAAGTTCCAAGAGAGCGAGGAGTCTGGAAAAATGTTAACATAGGGGCTCTCAACTTATCAGACCATAAGCACTTACAGCTTTAAGCAACGTCGTTGTTCTCAGAGATATAGATGCCATCGTGCCTGACGTTAGAGAAGTGGAAAAACTTTTAGAACTTTTTTATTCTGTCACGCCCAGAACCAATTATCGATGAAGTATTTCAAACCCTTGCCCATACTGGCACACTATAGCCACACCTCGATTGGGTTCAAGGGCGATTCGACGCGAGCTCTGGAATGACTTTAAAAGCATTGCTCGATAGCAAAGAATTTGTTTCCGTGCATGCGTATTATGTGCTGAAGCTTCCGAGAAATTGTTATGTGCATTTACCGAAAACCCCGGTTGGAAATACCATAGTAGACGTGGAGGGACCGCTAGGACGAGTCAGTCGGAAAAACCCAGCTAGTAGGCAGTTTGAATATCAGAAATTCGAAGATACCGAGCAATTGATCATATACGGGCCAAAGCATTCTCAAATGGCACTGCGAAAATATGCCATGTGGGTTGAGAAGCTGGTAGACGGAGTATACAGAGGTGTTGAAGTTCGGTTACAGTGGGCACTTCCAGGACTCAAAGATAAAGCAAAGCTTATTGAAGGCAAAAAAGGAATAGAAATCATAGGGCTTACCGAAAATGTAATCAGCATTTCTGGAAGAAGAGGCGTTGAGGTCAGCAAGCCGGTCAAATCCGGAATTATTATCAAGGGCTATGATTTGGACGCAGTTTGCCAAACTACCATGAGCATCATGGAAGCTACGCGGATAACTAAATCGGAAATATCTTCAGTCACATGCAAGAAAGCTACTGAAAAGTTCAAAACACTTAAAGACAAGCCTGGCTCTTCAGCTGTTAATGCCCTAGTGCCGTTCGGACCGTTCTACAGTGATACAAAAACAAAAATAGTGGCAGCTCCTTCATTAACACCCTAACGGTCTGTTCGACGCGATGAGTATGGCTTTGGTTTGTTATGTATTGGCCTAAGAGTTTCAAGCGACATCTAATTGGCGCGCTAATCCAGAGTTGCTCCAAAACTTTTACTCAGATCCTTCTAGACAATCGCGGGACAAAATAATATTTGAATGCTGGACGCTCAAGCTTTTTCTTTGAATTCATGTGAGGATGGTTGGATGTCCCGTATCTCAATAGGCAAACTGAATATTGCCTAATTCCAGCTTCAAATAGGAACGGTTTCTTCTCAGAAATGATACACGCTGTATCTAAAGGCATGCTCGGAGTATGCATCGTGTACTATTACAAAATAACTATAAACAACATTTGAAATCACTCTTAGAAAAATAATAAATGCAAAATGTGGGTTATAAAGATTCACGCCAATACCCGCTGGCGTTTAGAGAAGTCTTGTCGGAATCTGTCCAAGTCAAACTCGAAGGTTATAGACCAGCTTTCATTGTAACGATAAGAAACCCGGCAATCCTTTACGTTAAAATAATTACCTGCCACCCCTGTGGCGATTCCCTCGATCGGAAGGTACTTCAAAAAGTCGCGTTTGTTGTAACTGCCTCTGGCGAAGCTTACAGGAAGCCTTTCGTCGAAGTTTCGCACATCTATCAACTGAATGCAAAATGAAAGCTTCTTGAGCTGTTTTGAAGAGTAAGCAAATCGTACAAAGTCATCATGACTTATAAGAAACAATGGAGTTTGAGAAATAGGCACTCGTAATCCTAGCGTAGAGAGGGATGTAAGGAGAGTAACAGCCTGCAAAACCTCACTAAACAGAGAATTATTCGTTAATGGCATTCCAGAAATTTCAGGGAAAAAACTCAAAGACATTTTTTTTAATGATTGCATGTGCGTGTGTGTGATGAGTGCAATATCGAAATCCCAAGTAATGACAGACGAAAAAGACTCGAGAAATGGGTTGTCGCAAATAAGATTTTGGACAACCATTTTGACTCCCTTAGTGCTTTCAAAAAATTCTACTTCATCGCAGATAAGATCAACTTTCGTTAAGTTCCTAAAGGGAAGTCTAGTACATTTTAGTGGGGGTTTGAGGTCCATTGTAAGTGAACTGACTGTGGCAAAATGGGATGGTTCAGCAACGTCCGTTTCAGGCCCGTTTGGATCTGGGATAAAGGCATTCGATGTGCACTCTAGGCAAGTGAGACTTTTTGGAGCCCATGGAAGGTTTGTCGATAGAGTAATTGGATAGGCGCCCATACGCAGTGTGCGAAGATGGGAAAGGCTATACAGGGTGTCGGCAACGTTTGGGTAAGGTTGATCCAGGTCATGCAAAACATCATCCGCCAGACCCAGATGGAGCGTAGGAAAATCCTCCAGACATACATAGAGAGAATCTAAGTGACTCATTTTCCTGATATTAATCCATATGTCTTCAAATTCTTCGGGGAAATTGCAGCGCGAAGGCACCAAAGTATGGAGTGATGTTATAAGAGGGGCAATGTCATCATTTATGTCAGGTAAAGTGAAATCCCTCCCCATCTGTAGCGCTATTGATATTTTGACTGGCGTAGAATATCTGAACAAATGTACTCTTAACCAGTCCATGGTATCGTCGAGTGCAGATGATAGTTTTAGGTGTTTCAGCGAGGGAAGGTATTCTGGCCTAACAAGCTGATAAGCTGGAATCAATGCGCCATTCAATTCTAAAGTTTCGTGAGTATCATCCAGGGTCAACTCCTGTACATATTTCATGATTGACAGAGGAACCGTTGTTGTTGAAAATTGCTTTAGTATACAAACAAGCTGAAAATAGGTATCGTACTTTTCAAGCGTAACGTTGAGATCGCTGCTGATAGCTGCCGTGAGTTCCGTAATTTTGAATATTTCGCTGTAGACTAGATCGCGAAATAGACGGCTAGTGGCACCAAGCTGCATCATTTGCAATGGAGTAGTCGGTTTTTCATATTCCCCATAGTCCAGATGTCTGAGTACAATACGTAAAATTTCTAGGGGTAACGAATCGAGGCCCATGACGACGATTT
The DNA here is from genome assembly GCA_030564905.1 of Geotrichum fermentans. Classification (NCBI taxonomy): domain Eukaryota; kingdom Fungi; phylum Ascomycota; class Dipodascomycetes; order Dipodascales; family Dipodascaceae; genus Geotrichum; species Geotrichum fermentans. Next base: position 111,662 of record JAJMAG010000007.1, on the reverse strand, counting down.
TCGAACGTGAGAGTGTGAAGAGGAGAATGAAAGGTTAATAGTGGTCGTTCATATTCTACGTTGAAACGTCGAGCAAGTCAAGAAAGGAAGAAAGAAAGAACTCGTTCAACCAGTAAAACATGAAATTGAAAATTTTTTGACTTTTGGCTTCATCAATATTACACATTCAATGCTGTATTTATTCGGGTATTGCTAGATTGGGTTAGGAACAACCACCTTTCCTTCTCGAGCGCGTTCCCTCTTCAATCTTCGAATTATCAAAATGATCAATGATCAATCGATTGTCACACTTGTGCCACCAAAAAGATGTTGAAGTTCTACAAGACCATGCACTAACTCCACCAGTCCTGTGTGAGGGCTGCTAATATAGTATTTAACTCAAGCGCTATAAATTCAGAGCATTGGGTACGCTTGTATCAAGCACACTAACTTCAATGTTCCTGCTAAACTTTGAATTTCCTTTTGTTTTGGCGCTTTCCAACATGCCACTTCTTCCTGTATACTTGGCCCACCTTGGCTCTCTTGTTGTCATTTGTATTCAGGCCAATGGTTTTGATATCGAGCTGCAATGGGTCTCGCTTGAGTCCTTCTCCACTTTGCTTAGCCAGCCCCTCGAGGAAGTTATTCTTGCCCATTGCACCGCGTTTCCATTTTGAGGCTATCAATTTCAATACGTTCTTTTTTATCGTAAGCGCTGCACACGGATAAAATTAACTTCGAACTAAGCAGACTGTTCCTGCTTGGCTACCTGGATGGTGCTCTTTTCCAATACCAGTATCCGCACTGTTGTGACGATGCCGGACATGTGTCCTACAAGCGATCCGTAGTCAGTTTTTGAATTGACGCCTTTCAGAGATGCAGAAGTGATATCCGCGCGCTGCGAGAATTCTATTTCAACGTTGTTCCCACAATTACACAGCATAATTACAATCACGAACGGCTGAGCCCTGCCAAACTCAATTCATCCAAGTTTCAGGAACCGCGACAGCCGTGCGAGATTTGATATTCAAGGCTGGGAGTACTGCCACCCAACAGTCTCATAATCAACGGTTGCACTGGCAGTTAACAGCAAAGACGTCTTCTAAAATGCGTCACAAAAGTCAATATAACTTTGAGCCACGGCCGTCTGTAAGTGATGGTTCAGTCTCAATCTGAACGGCACGCTTCATTTATTATTATCATTTGTTATCAACTATAGTTCATGTACTCCTTAGACGTTAGCAGCCAGCCAAGATCGCCGGAAACCGGAGTTCGTTAGCGGCACTGATGTCTTAAATAGTCTAGACAGCATTTCCCCTTGAACTGGTTCTTCAAAGGATCTTTCTAAAACTGGTTCTTCAAAGGATCTTTCTAAAACTGGTGTACGCTTAGTGGCACAGCGATTTTTTTTTTTTTTCTCGTTTGATTCGAGAATTTTCAGCAAGGGTGGAATCTATCAAACGGCCGTGGCAATAAACAATAAAATCATCGTGCTCAACACAATAACAACAATTATTTAAACCCCGTAACGCTATCCAAAAATAAGTATTTACACATATGAAAAACCGGGTACCAAATCCTCTTATGAAAGACAAAATCTTTCCTACAAATAAATAGAGAAAATTTTTTTAAGATATAGAGAAACTTCAGTCGGTTATAATTCGTAAAAGTTAATTTTTTTACTGTAATAAAGCGGACATTCGATAAGAATATTGCGCGGCTTTTCCGATATAACAAATTCACATACATGTAAGTAGTTTCGGTCCGGGATGTTAAGCCTTTAAAAGTACTCTCTTAACTTGCCATGGCAGGTCCTAAACTGAACCAATTGGCTAAGAGGTGCTCGGTTAAAATTCTCATTGCAAACATGAGGGGGTTTCGTTGTTCTTGTTTATACAAGTGGTCGTAGTGACAGTTTCAATAAACCTTCCTTTGAGACCCATACGTTGACCTCTGAGTCTTTAGTTGATTGTCTAAAAACACGTAAACGGCTTAAGCCTTCTCTTCCTTTCATAGAGGGCGTTTGGTCCAATAGTTGTCCCACAGATTTACCATCAACGTGAAAATCGAATCAAACATTCACAACCATAAGAATAATAACAAAAATAGATATAAATTTTTATAATTAATATTTAAGATGGAATTTACTTTTTTGTTTAACTGGATTTTACTAGTAAAACAAAACGGTAGATGAAAAAGTTTTTAATACTGTGAAATAAAAATGTTTGCATATACTACTTATTATCAACCATGATTTTGTACTGTCATAAAAATAGGTCTCTTGGCCCAGTTGGTTAAGGCATCGTGCTAATATAACAACTCCTTGTAACAGTTAACGCGAGGATCGGCGGTTCGATCCCGCCAGAGACCATTCTTTTACACTAAATGTTTTTTTATATATTTTGCTATCCATACACTTTCATAAACGTTTGAATGACAGATAAATACGATGCTGCGCTGTAAGGTTATTTTGGGGTCTTGAACTAGGAAAGGTTCTGAGGAAGGTGCGCAATACACTCGCTACAGCGCCTGTAGGGATTAAACGATTGAAACTAGCGATTTCATAGTGAGTGCCAAAGGAGTAGTCAAAACGCATGGCAAGGATAGCCTGTGCATCGATTTCACTGTTGATGACGAGTTGGTTGAGGAAAACCATGACTTCGGGATTAGAGACGCGAGAAAACGCTACTTCAGAGAAGACACTCTGAGAATCCTCAAAGCGCTAGGAGGCGGAGAAATAAATTACTTAGAAAGATTTTGAGTTATTTGAGCGTATTGGCCTGCAGTTTGTGAGAAGTGAAAACTTCGTGGGACGTTAACTTGAGACTGATCAGGCTCGTTCTGGTGCTAGATATTCTCCCAAAGTAGAAGATTACGACAGCCAATAACATGCAATAAAATTGTCCGTCCTCGGCGAGTGTGTGTAGAAAGCGAGAACCGTTTTTTCGCCTTCATTTCATGTGCATGAAAATTCCATGGCGGTGAGCATTTTGGTCCTCGGCATAATGAGAAATTTGCACGGACCCGTTTGGTTGTTCACACGCCTTGGGAAATTTAAAGAATATATCCACATCGAAAATGGCAGGGGCTCACGAGACATGAATGTGCCATGAAGTCGTTCATTCCTTCACACGCAGTTTGGTGGTGTGCTAGACTTCAGACACACAGCTCCATCGCCTTTTGGTTCCTGGGGTTCAAGCGATTGCACTTGTCCAATGTTGATTCCCCAGACTTCAAGTTGGCCGTTTCTTATGTTACGAGAATTACTCGGCCGCTGGTCTCTGCCGGCGTCGGCTTGTAACTTGAATTTCGAGATGTGGGGTAGCCCTAGCCCTAGCTCTCTAGCTAACATCCCCCATACTTCAGATCATCAATAATCATCGCGCGCTGGCTCGCGAAATTCCTTTTATAAACTTCTCTTCCCTCTTTATTTATCACTCCTTTACATTTTTATCTCGAAATTCGCATACAGTTGTTTTCACTTCAAAATGGTCAAAGTTGGAATCAACGGATTCGGCAGAATCGGACGCATCGTAAGTACTACTTTCTCACATCAGCAGCTTCACGCTCTAACTAGCGCTTCAGGTCCTTAGAAACGCTCTCAATAACCCTGATGTCGAAGTTGTCGCGATCAACGATCCTTTTATTGACACCGAGTACGCTGCATACATGTTCAAGTACGATTCCACCCATGGCAAATACAAGGGAAAGGTGTCGTCGAGTAAAAACGCCCTTGTTATTGATGGAAAGAGCATCACGATCTTTGGTGAAAGAGATCCTGCCAACATTCCATGGGGATCTGTTGGTGCTGCTTATGTGGTGGAGTCTACGGGTGTTTTTACCACCACCAAGTCTGCCTCTGCCCACTTAAAGGGTGGTGCCAAGAAGGTCGTCATCTCAGCTCCTTCCGCCGACGCTCCCATGTTTGTTGTCGGTGTTAACCAGGATAAGTACACTTCTGACCTCAAGGTCATTTCTAATGCATCTTGCACCACCAACTGTCTTGCGCCTCTTGCAAAGGTGATTAACGACAAGTTCGGTATTGTCGAAGGACTCATGACTACAGTCCACTCCATCACTGCTACACAAAAGACTGTTGACGGTCCATCTCACAAAGACTGGCGTGGAGGTCGTACCGCTTCTGGTAATATTATTCCTTCTTCTACTGGTGCTGCCAAGGCTGTCGGTAAGGTTATCCCAGAGCTTAACGGCAAGCTGACTGGTCTTTCTCTCAGAGTTCCTACTGTAGATGTTTCTGTGGTTGATCTTACAGTCCGCCTTGAGAAGGGTGCCTCTTATGACGAAATCAAGCGTACTATCAAGGCTGCTGCAGATGGTCCCCTCAAGGGAATTCTAGGCTACACAGAAGATGCAGTAGTGTCAACTGATTTCCTTGGTGACACGCATTCTTCCATCTTTGATGCTAGCGCTGGCATTTTGCTAAACGAGAACTTTGTGAAGCTCATCTCGTGGTATGACAACGAATACGGATATAGCAACCGTGTTGTTGATCTTTTGGTCTATATTGCCAACGTTGACGTGCAGGCCAAGCTGTAGTAAGTCAAGTTGTAGCGAAACAAAATTTATTAGGAGGAACTGTATGAAAGTAACGAAACATGGAACTGAACATTGAATAAATAATTGAAAAGGGGGATTAATGACTATGTTGTTCGAAGGATTAGTACAGAAAGTGTGAGCTAGATCTGAAATATAGATTTTTTAGCATTCATCTGTTTCAGTCTAGGAAACGGTTTAGGAGCCAAGTTCAGATCTATAGAAAATTTCAAAGCTTGTCGTTAAAATATGGACCACTGCGTCGACTTTTTTCAGTAAGCCAATAACACCCTAGCATTTTCGCACAATCCAACTTGTCGGAACTATGATTCTCGCGTCTAGAAGTCAGCTTGCAAGTCAAGTTACAACAAAAGAATGGTTCCTTTTTAAGTTTGACCCAAGAACTTCGGTAGAAGTTGACTTGACTCAGGAGTTCTCAAGACTGTTATTGCAAAGCAAGCCGCTTACTTTCTTGTTTCCTTTTCTAATGCCCAAGATCGATGACAGCACTTTAGTTCGTATTGTAATAGAAAGGAGTTGCAATTCCGCAAGGAGTGAAGCATTAGTCCATAAATGCATGACACGAGTTATTATTACCCATTGTCAGAATTTCTCCCTAAGCATACATCTTGATACACCTGGTCTCCTTATGCGTATCATCGCAGCTTAGACTGCAGTATCTCAATCCACACCTTGAACATAGATATTTACCACCTCCGCCGCATATACTGCACAAGTGCTTCACAGGATACCGTGGTGGCACACTCAAAACATTCTGAACATCCCTCGCGCTGACCGGATCATCGTCCTGCAAGTTCATCAATGTCTTTCTAGATGCTAGGATCTTGCGCGTCGACGGCGTGCTCCCGCTTTTGCTTGTCTGAGTCTTGACACTGCGTCGCCGGTTTTTGCCTCCTCCACCGCCGCCACCAAGCATGGAGGTCTGGAGGCTGGTATCGATTAACGCGTCGATATTCGGAATCTCGAATCGCTGGTACTGGTCATTGTAGTTTTCCTTCTCAAGGTCAGCAAGCCGCCTGGCGACGGCACGTTGGCGCGTGGCGTTGTCGGAGGCGCGTGGTTGGTACGCGCTGATACGTTTGGTTCGACCGCCGGTGCCACCATTACCACCAGGGCCAGAATTGCCATTACCGGAGGCATTCGTAGAGCTTCCAACGCGGGCGTAGCTATAGAAGCGGCCAGACCCTGTTGTGGTTGACCTACCTAGATCTTCAATTAAAGGCATGTCTGTTGTTGGAGTGAAAGATTTTGAGCATTCGGAAGAGATATCAGACTTAGTTCTCGGTCATGTGACTCACGCATCGTGCTTACCACTAGAATTGTTGGCGGATGGCCGTAGATCTGTGATTTTCAGCACCGCACTAGGAACATTGTATAGCTTTGAGGTTATTTTTTAAGAGCTTTAATGAAATCACAAAGAGTTGGTTTTTACGCAGGAACTACTTGCGAAACGCTAGGCGTTGTTCCTGTGCAATTTGGTCAAACAAAATCTGCAAGCCATCATAATAATAACAAAAGAACTCCATGAAAAGATTAGATATATACAAGAGAATTTAGTGATCCAAAGAGTTGAGGATGTCTCAACTATTGAAAAGTAGCGACGCAGATATGGGGGCGAAAGTGGCAACAATGCCTCACCGAGCAACTTGTGGGAAGGCAAGTTCTAGATCAAAATGCTGATGGTTTGCAGACTGTTTGGCTGGTAAACGTGTCTAACAGTGTTCATTATTTCCCGTCGCTTGGAGGGTTTGATCTGTCGTCGGCAGATTCACTGATTCCTCCCTTTTCAAACGGTGCATCCTTACGCGCCTCTGCCAGCATAGGCCTGATGCCCTTCTTGTCTAAAGCTTTCTAAAGCAGGTTTGTTAGCAAGTACTAATAGCAGAACCAGTCATCTACTCTGTAATTCAATAGCCTCAGTGAGTTTTATTTGGTGATCTTTGATGAAGCGTTGCCAATGCTGTTGGGGAACTTACATAAATGCATGCTTCATAGACCTTCCAAGTCTCCTCGCATTCACTCTTGTCTGATTTGCCTTTGAGAAACTTTTCGCTGTACCATTCGTTGAAGCAATTGTCGTATGCCTTTTTGGCATCTGTACACTCGGGGGCAAAGCTAGCTGACATTGTGCTCTGTCTCGACGATGCAAGTTGGAAACTCGTTGATTGTTCAAAGTTGAAAAAAAAGACCGGTCTGGGACCAATAAATACTGCACGCCTTTTATTATGAAAACTAAATATCATTCCTACACTTCGCCATAGATCAAACTAGGCATTTCTTTCATATTTTTTGTAGTTTCTCTTTTTTTTCATTTCAAGTCCTCCAGAATACAAATAAACATAGAATCAAGTATATAATTTTTATGAGGTTCAAACAACTTGTTGTAAAACAATACACTAAAACTCCATTTATCGCTTGGCAGCAACAACCTTTCTTCTGCTGGTGGTCTTGGTGTGCTGACCACGGACCTTGAAACCCCAGTAGTGACGAAGACCTCTGTGGGCACGGATCTTCTTAAGACGCTCGAGGTCCTCACGCAGCTTGTTGTCAAGCTGGTTAACCAGGAGGTGAGAGTCCTTGCCGTCAGTGAAGTCACGCTGTCTGTTAAGGAACCAGGCGGGGATCTTGTACTGAGCAGGGGACTGGATGATGGTAACAATGCGCTCAAGCTCTTCAACAGTGAGCTCACCGGCACGCTTAGAAAGATCAACATCAGCCTTCTTGCAGACCAAGTTGGCGTAACGGCGACCGACACCTCTGATCTTGGTCAGGGCGTACATGATCTTGATCTTACCATCGACGTTGGTACCAAGCAGACTACACAGGTTAGCATTCTATCATAACAGTACGCTGGCGAGCAGAAAACGAAATGAAATGGGCGAAAGCTGGATATCAAAAATACATTATAACTGGTCTAAGTCGTGATGAAGTTTTGTCGTCTCCAAGCCCTGTTCATTTCGAAAAGTCGTAGTAGCTCTCATATTGCATTGTTTTAACATACCGAAGAATGTGCTGGAAGTTTCCCTTCTCAGTGACGACGAGTTCAGACATGTTGGCGATGTGTTTGGGGGATTTTTGTCGAACGGTTGTAAGTCGATAAAATTCAAGTCGATGAACCAGTGTATTCTTTTTTTTTTTTCCGCGCGCGAGGGAGCTGGGCTGTCTGGAGGAGGTCTGCATTTTTTTCGGGCCTAACCCTGAGACTGCTACTGTACTAGAAATGGACTTATCCTAAAATGGAAACTGGGATATTTCGTATATAAATAGCCCTAATAAACACAAATCATATTATTGTAGGGTTATGACTAAGTTTCAGCCGCGCATGTGTTTTTTTAGTTCGGAGCTGGGAAAATACTCCCAACTGCCGCCAAACGTTCACCTGGTGGGTGGAATCACATCTGCAAACAATGAAGGTATGAGAAAAACCTGAGCCTAGGCTGGGGTCATAACTAACTTAAGCTTTTCACTTTAGGTCGAAAAAGTGCGTGATGGTCTACTATCAGACTATGAGGTGCTCAAACACTTGGACGATATTAGAGAGAGCCGGGGCTCTGCTACGACAAAACTCAAAGCGGAGAATGTTGAAACCATTTTAATTGAAGTACGAAGCTCCCAGTAGAAAACGAAGCTTGTTTATTTTATCGTGTTACTGACTTTTTGTTAGGTACACGCGTATTTGCGTGATAGACCTGCGGGGAATCCGGCAAGCCCTCAATCTGCCGAAAACATTGCTCGATTTATTCATGCAATGGAGCCTTACAATCTCGAGAAGGCCGAGATTTATCAACTGATTAACTGCGCGCCGAAATCGCTACCTGTCCTATTCAACTGTATTGAGGAGTGCGACCAGAGATTGACTGACGAGCAAATGGATGAGATTTTAGAACTGGTTAGCGCGAACTTGGGATATGAGCCAGTGCCAGAACCCGAAGAGCAGCCAGAAGCAGAGGCTGCGGTTCCTGAAGAATAATGTAACGACTTTTAATGAACCAACGACTTTGTAATAGGCATATAGATACTGAAAAAAAATTAGATTATTTATTGGGCTTTTTTTTTTAAATAAACATAGAGTCTGTCTACGTAAATTACATGCCATCAGGGCCTCTCATACCAGCGGCACTGCCGCCCTCACTGTTTCTGACACCACTGACAATATCATCGACGCGCAATAATAGGCATGCGCTCTCGATGGCAGTCTTGATAGATTGCAACTTGATAACCTCAGGTTCCCAAATGTCGTAAGAGTTCATATCAACCACCTTTCCATTATCGCCATCAATACCAAATGTGTAAAGACCCTCAGCGTGCTTAGCTCTAAGCGAACTTAGCACACGAATGGGGTTAGCACCACAGTTCTGCACCAGAGTTCTGGGGATTACTTCCAGAGCATCTGAGACAGCCTTGTAAGGCCACTGTGAAACACCTTCAATCTCCTTGGCCTTCTCAGCCAGTCTGACAGAAATGGCCATTTCGGTGGCACCTCCACCAGGAGCGAGACGAGGAGACAAGAAAACGTTACGAGCAACTGACATGGCATCTTGCAAGTTACGGTCAATCTCATTGAGAATATCCTTAGAGGGTCCTCTAAGCAAGATGGTACAAGCTTGAGGATCCTTGCACTCTGTTAGGAACGTAAAGTATTCATCACCAATGAGTTCAATGTTGAAGAGACCACATCTAGTTCCGACATCGGCCTCACGGAGGTCCTCAACTCGATTGACGATAGTAGCTCCGGTAGCTCTGGCAATTCTATTGTTATCACCCTTGCGAACTCTTCGCAGCGCAGTGACGTTGCCCTTCAGCAGGTAGTGTTGTGCAAGATCAGAAACACCCTTCTCAGTAATAACTAGATCAGGCTTGAAGGCAAGAATGCCCTCACATAACTGCTTGATCTGCTCTTCTTCAATCTCCAGGATTCGGGCCCAGTCCTCTTCCTTCGTGATTTCAATGTTGGTCTGAGACTCACCCTTCTTGTATTCCAAGGGGCAGTCAAGAAGAATAACACGGGGGTTCTCGATCCGTCTTCTCATTTTGGGATGTGTAATATCCTTGTTAAGCATGACGCCATCCAAGACACGCGAGTCTTCTATTTCTCCACCTGGGATTTTCTCAATGCGAGCGTATCTCTTAATGTCGATTTCCTTCTTGCCGTTGACGTCGATGGCAACAGTTTTGACAGCCTGCAGGGCGAGGCCACACATGAGATCACTCCATCTAGAAACAACCTTGGTGCCAAGAGTGGCACGGATAAGACCAAGCATGGCGGCGTCATCAGTGGTGTCGACAGGTTTAGAAATTTCATGAATCACTTCGAGGGCGTCCTTAAGTGCATCCTTGAGGGCTGAGATGATGACGACAGGGTGAATATTTCTCTCGACGTGAACGTAAGACTGAGCAAGAATCTCACCGGCAAGAATAATGACAGTGGTAGTACCATCACCAACCTCCTCGTCCTGTGTTCTACTGAGCTCAATCATACTCTTAGCGGCGGGATGCTGAACTTCGATTTCTCTGAGAATAGCATGACCATCGTTTGTCAGGACGATTCCACCCATAGGATCTAGAAGCATTTTAAGCATGGCCTTGGGACCAAGACACGTTCTGATGATGTCGGCAACGGCCTTGGCAGCAGTAATGTTGGAGATCTGGGCCTTGCGGCCAGTTTGGCGCTCGTTGCCAGCGTCTGAAAAGTTAGAAGAGGATATGTCAGATCTCGATTCGCCACTTACTCATAACAACCACGGGGGCCTGCATATTGACTTATTAACCTTCCGAAGTCTGTGCCTTTTAATCTAATTGGTATCGTTGAACAAAGAATAGATTTGCCCGAGATGGTGATTGAAAGTGATCGGCTGGAATCAGTGATGAATACTGGTGCCTAAAAATTTTGGAGTTGTTGTCAACAACGATGGGTTAGGGTCTTTGGGGAAGGAGAACGAAGAAAGGTTCGGCTTGGAGCTGACTTCACCTGAGGCCTGCCATTATTCGGAAGTGATATGGGCATGAGAAACGTTGTTAAAACGTGATTAGATATGTTACATGTATTTATGTTGAGAAAAAAAGCAGTAGATGGAGTGCAGAATATTTTGAGAAGGGCTGCTAGTGTTGGACATTGTATGTCTCGTTAGTGATATGAAGGCAGCCAAGTTATACACGAAGAAATAAGTCAAAAACATCAGTGTAGCCATTCATCTAATAGTTTCACGGTTTGATATTCAAAAGGAGGTACCTAGGTATCAGGATAATGGGTCGCGTCAGATTAATTTGTGAGGTCAAGGCCTTGATATCCCATCTGTTTGGCTTGGTGATAAGCTCCTATTTACTCCAACTAGAACTGAGAGCCGTGCGTTTGTTAATTGTCGCACGTATCGATATCCAGTTCTCATCACGTACGATGTATCATATTCTCTTGCTTTCAAATTTCACGCAAACGCTCATGGTAAGTCGACGTCCTTGAAATATTCAGTGCTCGAATTAGGCAGTTTTACTGAACAAGCGTGCTGTGAACCCAATTTCAAGTTGCCCATAAATATTCTTATCAAGCTTTAGACGCGCGCGCGGGCCGAACTTTGACTGCCCGTCAAACAACTTCACCTCCAGTCCAAAATGTTTACCTATTTCTTGTATAAATATCTCAGGTCACCCCACAAATCACGATGGTGAGCTGCTTCAAAAAAAACGTCTTCGCATACCTCAGAAATGGAACCTATTTACACACTACTGATCAAGAATGCCGTGGTCTGCACGGCCTCAGACGTTTTTCCATCAGACATTGCAATTACAGGCCACACTATTACAGCCCTCGCGCCTAACATCGATCCTTCCCTTGCTGAATCCGTTATGGATGCACAGGGAGCGTACGTCACGCCTGGTGGAATTGATGCGCATGTTCACGTTGACGAGCCCACAAAACCCTTTGGAAATTTAAGCGATACCCTTGAGACTGCTTCGCGTAGCGCTGTGGCTGGAGGTACAACTTGTGTAATTGCTTTTGTGATTCAGAATCCAGAATATACTGGTGCCGACGGTACTCCACGTGGGGGACTTGTAAAGGTCATTAACGAGTTCAAGGAGTACGTGGGCGACAATATATGGTGCGATTGGGCCTTGCATTTGATTGTGAGTAAGTTGCATTCCGCGGAATTGATGGAGAGTGAGATCAAGGACGTCATGGCGGAGGGTGTTACAAGTGTCAAGATGTACATGACTTATCCTAGACTGCAAATGAGGGATAAAGACCTTCTAACAAGTCTCCACACATTGAGAGCAACTGGATGCACCGCTATGCTTCATGCAGAGAACGGCGATGTCATTGCGTGGATGACCGATGCATTAGAGGAGCAGGGCAAGACGGCTCCATGGTTTCATGCAGTGAGTCGACCAGGGTTGGTTGAGGGCGAGGCTACAAACCGTGCTATTGTACTGGCAGAAATAATGGATTGCCCTGTCTTGTTTGTGCATGTGAGTGCAAAAGAAGCGTTTGACAGGATCAGACTTGCGCAGGGAAATAGCATGCCCATATTTTCAGAAACTTGCATGCAATACCTGGTGCTTGACGAAAGCAGTTTGAAATCAACATGCCATGGGGACCATGGTATAGAACAAATGGATAGCGTTGGGGAGGATTCGTTTGAAGCCTCCAAATACGTTTGCTCTCCCCCTCTACGATCTCATGCCCGCGATCAAGAATCCGCATGGCTTGCCTTGGCTAATGGTACTGTTACGATTCTCAGCTCGGATCATGCTCCTACAAACTTTGAAAGTCCCCTGGGCAAGCGCGCCGCCTTCCAGAACGGGCATCATGGCGAATTCCGAAATATACCAAACGGTCTTCCTGGTGTTGAAACGCGTGTGCCTCTTCTTTACACTCACGGTGTACTTAACCGCCGCATTACACTTCAAAAGTTTGTTGAAGTGACTTCTACCAATCCTGCCAAGCTCTATGGACTGTACCCACAAAAGGGAAGCATTTTGCCAGGCACTTCGGATGCAGACTTGGTGATATGGTATCCTGACGACGCCTACACAGGACCCAGCAAAATCCGGAATGAAAATTTAAGACATGCTACGGACCATACCCCATTCGAGGGATTTGAGATCCGTAATTGGCCTAGATACACAATTCTTAAGGGAAGGGTTGTGTTTAAAGAAGAAGAATTGCAGACTGAAGCAGGCGAAGGCTATGGAAAGTTTGTCAAGAGAGGCAAAAGTAACATGGCATTTCCAGTGAATAAATGGACAAGTGAGTGGAGACCAAATTATATGAAACCATGATGTATATCTCTCCTGTATTTTTTAGTATATCCTTACACACTACAAGTGGCATCGTTACACCATTATCATATGTATGAATCAAGATGCAACCATTCACATGGAAGGCACAAGTTAGTCTGCCTTTCCATGCTCAACATTTACGCCCTATAGTGCATGCGCAGCACACCACCTATAAGGCTAGCTAGAGCGGACTGGAATGGATGTCTAGAGAAGAAATTGAGGAGTAATGCCTAGGTATTAAGGGTCACACTAGCACAATTCGTGAAGGTATCAACCTATAATATGGGTAATATAACATTGGCCATTTGCAACAAAGGAAAGTCAATGGCCACAAAAACAAATTCAAGGAGACGTGGCCCCGTAGTCACAAAAACCTCATTTTGTGTTTAATTCGAGCCAACACCTGGAAGACTAAGTCTTGGATATTCTTCATAGTGGGTATCGTCAGAAATGCATCCGCCAATAGTGGTATCAAACGCATCATTAATATAGCTGGGCGTGAGTTAGGGTAATTCACATCAAGTGTTCTTGCTCTCCTTCTAGTATCCCAACTTCAGTATCCATAAATGGCAAGCTGTCCTTTTAAAGGGTATGTTTTCATCATGCCCAGATTATGCCTTAGTAGAACTTCCTATCGCGCATGACAAAATATTCCAGAAGTCTTGTACCCAAGCTTCCAACAAACAATTCGTACAAATCAAATCCTTGATCATGATCAAACCGCATTTGTTGAACCTCTTGTTGCCTTGATTCTTCATCCTGTTGCTCATCTTGTAGATTGGCTTGAGCTCGGGCTCCTTTTGCCATGACTGCATCAGAATAAAAGTTGTCTGCAAAAAATAGATTTGCAAACCAAGAGCGCTGTGAGCGTTGCGAGCGCTGTGGATGTATTTGGTACTGTTCTTGGTATGCGTATTCCGAGTTACGCTGGCTAACATTAGTAGCATTCCGTTTAAAAAACCAATCAAAAATGGTATTCGGGAGCTCTGGAACTTGTTGTATTGCACTTTTTGGTTGCGGGTAGTGAAATATCTCATTGTAGTAGCTTTCTTGAATCGTAGGGTATTCGACTAAAAGTCATAGTTAGTCGTGAGCCAATAACCGTATGCCTATTGTAATGCCATACCGGCAAAGAAGATTTCTTGCAGAAATTTGACCTGTCGTTCTACTGCTTTTCCAAAGACCTTAGACCAGACTTTGTAAATAACTTCAATTGGCTTGGAGATGGGGTAAAAGAAGAGAATGATGCAGATGATAATGATTGAGAGAACTGTCTGGTAGATGCTTGAGATATGATACCTGAGCCGGCGAAGCATCATTAATTTGCAAAAGTCAAAACAAAGCTGCTATAAAGAGTGCGGGCTAGCTCCATCAGCAGTTGTTGTAATTAATATTGGTCCACTTTCGGAAGCGAGAGCGCAGTGATATCGCGAGAGAAGAGTGTAGCCGGAGTCGTCACTGACGGGATGCAAGTAAAATAAGGACGGATCGCACCAGCACGATTGTATTAGTCATACGATGAGGTAATCATAATGCCTGATTACTTAAAATGCCTGATAGTATTAATAAGCGAGCCTCACGTTACTTTGTTCGGAAATTAATCCGTTTTAGCGAAATTCGGGTTTGGAAACTTCAAAAAAATTGTGGGTCTGGGGGGCAGAGCCCGCAGCAGTGAAAAGACGTGAAACTAAACATCAGAGACAATGGGCTCTAATGCGAAGGCAAACCCCGTGAGAGCCGAGACCATTGAGATGTCGGGGATACAGAATGCCCGACAACCTTGCGATACGGAATGACAAGAGTCTGTGGAGAAGGACACGGCATGCAAACAACGGCGAGGCATTCAAGTTTGACTTCTTCCTCTTCTCCATATCATCTGCGGTCAAGTTCCCTACCCAACTTCAGCGCTAGCTAGCACACCAAGCACTTTTTTAACCTTACACTACTTCCTTGTTCAACCTTTTAATTAGAGCAACAATAGCGGCAACGAAAACAAATTTTCAGCTGGATATTATTGCAGTATGGACGACCAGTCTAACGACTTCATGATGAATGAAACATCTCCCTACGATCTTACGGGGAACGATAATTTCTCGTCATCTTCCTCTCCAGACGAAATGAATATGCACTCTATATCGTCTACGTCCTCGGTTCACACACATCACACTGTACCTTCGAGGGGCACCCGTTCAATGGCGGAGCTCTGTGACGCCAACTGCGACGCCAACTGTGGGAGTCCTTGCGAGTGGGCACCGGAATCGAAGAAATCGAATGCTGCAAAATTGAACCAACTCTCCAGCCTTGACCTAGATGAAATGAACCCGTCAAAGACAAGCGACGGAAAACCAAGAAAACACATTAGAAGAGCATGTCTTGAGTGTAGGAAAAGACATGTCAGGTGCGACGGAGTTCTTCCTATTTGCAAGAAATGTATAGACAACAATCGAGAGTGCAACTATGTGCCGAGCCATAGAGGCGGAGTACGAATCCCCAGGAAGAAACAACAAACACAATCACAGCTTGCACAGCAGACGTCACCGACAAATGATAATGGACACGGTGTGTTGGAGCGCCATGAAACCGTGGAAGTACAGGAAGATCAGGAGCAACCAAGAGTTGTGGAGCAAGCTCCGTCTGGAGAAAAACCCTGTAGGATGGCAAATCCTTGTATGATCCCAATATCTGATCCCCTTTCGGACGCTTTTTCAGACTCATACGCTGGATCAACAACCTCTGACATTATTAATGGCCCGTCAACTAGTTCTTTTAGCGACCTTAATTCGGTACTTCCCTTTCGATCGACCCCCTCGACGACTACGCCTAACCAATCTAATGAGATTCAAGAAGTTATTAATGGCGTAGTTGCGCTCTCTCCATATGACAGCATACAGAGCGGTGGTTCTCAGCATATCAGCAGCCCGCCTGAAAACACCTTCCAACATTCAAGCAGTGCATATTCCTACGACAGCTACATTCCAACTCCTACTAGCGATTTTACCAATACTGATCTGAGCACAGATGAGATCATTGAGATTTACTACACTACGTTTCATAAAAAGCATCCCATTCTACCAGGACGAAATGAAATCAAAATATACCTTGAAAAGGCCAAAGCAAACGATCTTTTACAGGTAATGGGTTTTGCAGCACATCTTTTGTCGTCTCACACGCCTCCGGTGGCCGAGGATGTCTTCCAGAGGTTGCAAGTTGTTAAGGCTGCGATTGACAAAGCACCAGAAGACTTAATCAAACTTCAAAGTTCGATACTTCTCTGTATCATGGCACACCTGTGTACGGATAACTCCTTATCAGGAGCTCTACGGACATGGATCTTTGACGTGAGCTACAAGGTGATGAGTGGTTTCAGTTTATCTTCACCAGCTAGCGATCGAGCAACAGCTATGGAGACGCCGCTTCCCATCGACTTGTTAAGTAGCTGGCGCACGAAACAAATTGATAATACTCTTTTTCGGACTCTCTTTTGCAAAGCCCTCCACGAGGTCTTTTTCTTGGACGTCATGTTTGCTGTCATTACGCGAGGAAAAATGAGTACGTTCTCACTAAGTAACGTTATTGATAGCATCCCTATTGAAAACATACCAGGGTTTGCATATCGCTCTCGCTACCGCACTATTAAAGTCGTGTGTAGCATTATGTCGTCGCTCAACAGTCTTGGGTCTGGGATCCATTCTTCGATCGAGTTTACTCGCTTGGAAGCTCTAATCACGACATTTCAAGGGTTCATGGGTGACCATTTTGGCACAGCAGGCAGTGAGACAGGATTCCCCCCACTTCTTGATGACTTTGGCAGCGTCGATGATGGCATTCATCAGTCAATTATCATGATTAATTTTTCTGCAATCCTTCTTCATTTTCCATTTTCTTCCCTATACCAGAATAAGCTGCCCAGTTATGTCCAGTGCACCGATGACAGCGCGCCTCTTGTCGCTGTGCACAAAGCGCCAATGAGCAGACAACGAACTGTGGTGAGCACACACCAATGCATTCAGGCCGCCAACAATGTTATCAAAATCGTTACGGACATTGGCTCGTCTAAAGTGACTGAGCGAACGCCGCTATATAGTTGCAGTTTATCCATGGCAATGCTAGTGCACATGAAGGCATACCATTGGCTGACACGGTCGGGCCCAAATGGCACGATACCTCGAATGGACGAAACCCAGAGATTGCGTGAAATCGGGCTTTATGAAGCGTATGTCAAACTGGAATCTTCATCTCTACAAATGTTTTCTGCGTGGTGGATATTACCTGCGAAACTCAACTCGAGTCTTTGCAATGTCATGTTCAACGTGCTGCCAGAGCTTTACGAAACAGTGGTAGAAAGCTCCATTCGGCCCAAGCGTAAAGCTGAGGACCCATTGTTGGACAAGGACTGCTGGATGAAGAACCTCCAATTTGATGATGCGGTAGTCAAGAACCGGCCGACGTTGGACATTTTTGATCAGCTGTTTGACTTAGATACATTTACGAGTTAATAGCCGTGGAACTACTCTTCCCCCTCTTACTACTGGCTGACTGATGCGATGATCTACTTATTATTTATTTTCATTCTCCTGTATACATTGAATAGTTTTGAATGGTATCATGTTCTTGGGTGTTTTTCCATTTGTGTGCGCGCAACGACATCCGTCCCAGCACGGCCTTGGCTCGAATTACTAACTCTCACTATAGAGGGCAAGGGTTGCGGCACACGAAATATCAAAGCCTCGTCTCGTGGTGGTGGTGGGGGTGGGTGTTCAGAGACACGGCAGGTCATGGCTTTGGCAAGAATTTTGCTGGGCTCTTTTGAGTGTTTGAATGGCCTGGAGCTCTTGGGATGGCTTCATGGCGGCGCGAACGAGACTGAAGCCGCAGAGGTTTCGAGCAAGTCCCGTAATCCCGGGCTTCGCAGGTTCGGCTCGTCGGTTTTTACCGGATCAGCCGTACGTGCCTACCCCACGCGTCTTCAAATTAAGAAAGTCAAACTCCCCACCCGGCCGTTGGTCAGCTTAACCAGCAAGATCGAAAACTGCCTTCTAACAAACGTTATCTTTTCCTGCTCTGAAATTCTTCTCTTCTTCTTTCCCTTCTCATTTTTCTTCTACCCATAATAACACAACAGAAACACATATAATAGCGATGACAAAAACAACAGACTTCGACGTGATTATCATTGGCGGGGGCTTCTCTGGCATCTATCAAACATACAAATTTCGCGAACTTGGCTTCAGAGTTCATGCATTCGAACGCTCTGGCGGTCTCGGGGGCGTATGGCGCAATAACGTTTATCCTGGCGCTCGTGTCGACTCTGAGGTTCCCATGTATCAGCTCTGGATTAAAGAGTGCTATGACGATTTCAACTTCACCGAGCGATTCCCGGACTGGCAGGAACTCCAGCGATACTTTGCTCATGCCGATGCCAAGCTCCATATTTCAAAGGAATACGATTTCAATACGACAATAACACATGCTCATTTCAACGAAGGCACAGGGAGATGGAACCTCGAGGCAGTTGGAAATGGAGTAGGACGATACACAGCGAGACACTTGGCAATCTGTACAGGATTCGCAAGTAAAATTTACATTCCAGACTTTAAAGGCATTGAGAAGTTCAAAGGTGTCATGCATCACACAGCAGAATGGCCGGTTGGACAAGTCGACATGAAAGGAAAAAGAGTTGGAGTTATTGGAACTGGTGCAAGCGGAGTTCAAGTTATCCAGCAGGTAGGGCCCGAGGTTGAACACTTGACAGTGTTCCAGCGCACACCTAACCAAGCCCTTCCCATGAACCAGATGAAGATTGATCCTGACGACGAAAAAAGTCGAAAGCCATACTATGATGAGGTATTTTATCGGTCCCTGCGAACAGTTTCAGGATATATATATGGGTTTGACCCACGAAGCGCGCTAGAAGTAAGTGATGAAGTCCGTAACAAATACTTTGAGCGTCTTTGGGAAAAGGGAGGGTTTTATCCTTGGGTTGGCACGTTCTACGATGTCTGGACTGATCCAAAAGCAGATAATTTAGTGTATCAATTCTGGCGCCAGAAAGTTATAAGCCGTCTCAAGCGCCCTGAAATGCACGAAAAGCTAGCACCTAAGGAATCTCGCTTCACTTTCTGCGGAAAACGGCCTTCACTGGAAATGCACTACTATGAAGTGTTCAACCAACCAAATGTCGATCTTGTTGATGTCAACACGGATCCTATCATTGAATTCACAGAAAACGGTATTCGTACGGCCGAACATGGCGAGATCCCTCTCGATATCATTGTTCTGGCCACCGGGTTTGATGCTGTCACTGGCGGCCTGACCCAAATGGATGTTCGTGGGCTCAGCGGTCAGTCGCTTGCTGAAAAATGGTGCAAAGGCGTCTCAACCTACCTCGGAGTCTGCACCAACGACTTTCCCAACATGTACTTTTTGTATGGACCACAAAGCCCGACCGCTTTTGCAAACGGCCCGACATGCGCACAAATCCAGGCAGACTGGATTACAGATGTGGTGCTACATTGCGAACGGAACAATCTCAAGAGTATGCAGCCGTCCAAGCACGCAGAAGAGCAGTGGAGAATACACGTCAACCTTGTGCAGGGCATGACGTTGGTGGGCCAAACGCAGGGATCTTGGTACACTGGCGGAAACATCCCGGGAAAACATGTCGAGGCACTGAACTATCTTGGAGGTATTCCGAAATATCTGGAGAGCCTTGGTCGGGAGGCAGATAGTGACTTTAGGAACTTTGAAAAAACTGTTTGATCTTGGTTTATAACGTATGCATTGCATGAATACTATTATGTATTATTGGCAGAAATCCGGGTTTGCTCTCTTTGAATAGATTCTTTTTTACTGGCGCGAAGTTTTATCACATACAATTACTTCTAGGCTAGTGACTTTCCGGACTGAACGATGAACTAAAAGGATTAAAGAAAATAGAAGGGTAATAGAAATTTGAATTTTTTTGATGTGTTTCTGTAGGGAGTTCAAGAGTATAGACTAAAAAAAAAGAGCACTAGTATGTAAGTATACTATAAATCAAAAAAAACTCAGGTGCTTAGCAGTAAACACCTGAGGGTTTAGCGCATTTGAAAGTTTGGAACATCTTTCTTGCTTATTCAAAGGCCGAGTTTGTTTAGGCTTCTCACATATCGAGCATCGTGACGCACTCGAAAGAAGGCATCTACAGACTGCCAGTGTTTATAAATGCAACTGCTTTCGAGGGGAAGCTTGAAATGAATAGAAGAACGAACACATGCTCAAATGCGTACTGCTTTTTCAAGTCAACATGGATGCGGCTCTATTCTTTTAGGTTACAGTTTTTGTGAGAAACTTGAACTTTGGAAACAAGCCTATATGTAAGTATTAGTAGAATGTGCTGTTTCAAATCAAAGATCGATTTGGTGTAAACATCGTACGCTAAGTTTTCAAAGTAACCGGTTTAATTAATTAAAATCCATGTTTATATAAATAAATCCCAAAAATAAATAGTATGTAGAAGTGAGTTTGATAAGAAAAGAGAAACGAAATAGTAATTGTCGAAAAAATTCGAAAAAAATGGCGTAAAGTTAGAAGACGTTTAGTCGACCTCTCTTGCGTGGTATCCTGTGAACTCCACCCCAAACTAGTATACAAAGTGCTCATTAGTCACTGTTTTCTGATCTCTTTTTTTCCCTTTTCCCAATGTTAGTCGTAAAATGCTTATTTGTAAGTAGCCCAGAACGGGATAAGGATGGCCATATTGGAAGACGGCTCTTCCAAAGGAATGGATGCCACAGTGTAAAGCTTTGTATCTTCGTCATAGCTCGTGATGGCACCACGACCCACCTTGGTAATGTTGAGGCTGGAGGCAAAAGATAGTTTCCAATGAGCTCCAATGGGGTTGTTGGTGACTGTCGATGCGACAATAATACCCTTGGCGTGCGTGCTGTTAAGCTGCTCAATTGAGATCTTCAGTGTGTACGAGGTATCAGATAGGGTCTCATTAGAGGGGGTTTTGCCTGCAAAATCAAAATCTGAAAATTCATCATCGCTCGTTGACGAATCTCGCTTAACGTGAGTATAGGAGCCGCAAGCGCTGTCTGAGAGTGTCGAGAATCCAACCCAATCACAATAAACGAGAGGCCCGCTCTCTTTGCAGACAGTACCAACCGAGCAGGGACGAACGACCCAGCTGCCAGAGTCACATCGTGCATATCCATTTAAGGTACACTTCACGTCACCGTCGAATTCACATGAGCCACCCTCGACAGGGCATGTTTCAGTGGAGGAAGTGGTAGCAGCGGCCACCGAAGACAGTGTAGTTGTAAATGAATGGCGGTGACGAGCCGAAGATGGCACGCCAGTTTCCGCAAAAGGAATGGCAGTCTCTGGGCTTGCCGTACTGATGGAAGAGTCTTGAGCAACTGAATGCTTATGAGCATGGGTCCAAGAGCTGGTGCCGGTAACAGTAGCCAAAGAAGTAGCAGCAGGAAAGACAACAGTTGTACCAGAGGGAATTGACTTCACGTCCGTTTCTGTTTCAAAAGGCAGCTCAGTGAATGCTGATCTTTGGGCTGTCACTTCAGCCAGAACATCTTCTGCTGTATCTAGATAAGTTAGTACTGTGATCATTCAACCGTGAAAAGACAAAGGAAAAAAACTTACCATCGTTTCGCTTGTTGTGTCTCGCCAGTAGTCTGGCTCTTCTAGCCACGTCGGTAGCGGCAACCGTCACAAAGGTACTGGTAGAGTCAACCTTTGTGGAGTATCCATAAATAAGAGCACCTGTGGTATCGAGACTGCTGATAATACTGTAGCCAATGATTTCCCAAGAGGAGTCAGAGGTGGTAGTAGGTGTTTCCGTGACAATAGAAGCAGCGCTGGTTTCAGAAGATGTCGTAGTCTCTCCAGCATTAGAGGTAGTCTCTGCAGCTTGAGAAGAGGTCGATGTAACTTGGGAAGAAGTCGCTGCAGCCTGAGAAGAAGTCGCTGCAGCCTGAGAAGAAGTCGCTGCAGCCTGAGAAGAAGTCGCTGCAGCCTGAGAAGAAGTCGCTGCAGCCTGAGAAGAGCTTGCTGCAACTTGAGAAGAGCTTGCGGCAGCTTGAGAAGAGCTCGTTGCAGACTGAGAAGACGTCGATGTTCCGGTACTGCTAGTAGCGGTTGACTCAGATGTAGTTACAGCACTAAGGGAAACAGTTGTAGAAGCCGAATTTGAGCTTCCGCTTGCTGTGGCAGATTCAGTGACTGTGTTACCTTTTGAATCAACAATGACGGTAACAACACTGGCGGTAGATGAAGTGGCAGCCACAGAGGAAGACGAAGAACTAACCGCAGTACTAGCAGACGAAGAGTACACAGCGGATGAAGACGATGAGGTGCTAACACCCGCAGTAGAGGTAGAAGCAACGCTAGCAGCGGTCGTAGATGTAGCAGATTCAGCAATTGTGTTTCCAGATTGATCAACAACTACTGTGACTACCGCATTACTACTAGTGGTAGTTGTCTGTAGAGCTGATGAGGAGGGACTAGCACTGCTTGTGACAGCGGCCGAGCTGGAGGTAGTATAACTGGGTGATATTGTGATCTGGCCAGACAAGATGCTAGTGATATCTTTGTAGCTTGTTGTATAAATTGTTGTAGTAGGCTCTGAAGAGGTTTGAGAAGTAGTGATGGCGGCCTCTGAAGAGGTGATGGCGGCTTCAGTAGAAGAAACGGCGGAATCTGAAGTAACGAGAGTAGTACCAACAGTAGAACTAGAAGAAGTGCTCGTAGTAGCAACTTTGCTGGAAACAGAGGTGGAACTACTAGAGCTGCTGGATCCACCAAGGCCTGCTTTTGCTCCTTCAGCAAAGTTTAGGTTGGTAGATGAGTCGACGTTGGCCCAGGCTTGAGATGCATCCCACATCATAATGCCGCCAAATGAATCGTAATTGGTCTGTAGATAGTTGGCGGCCTGCACGACGGTATCAATTGCAGCGTATCCAGATCCGGCAGCGGAGGAAGACGCAGGCACACCGAGGTAGATCTTTGCACTGGGGTTCGGACTGGATTGAACCAGAGTGTCCCAGGTACCATAGTTGAAATTAGAATCAGCGTTGTTAGCCTGCCACGCCTGCATGCCACAGTAGTTGTTGTAGAATTGAACAAAAAGGAAGTCGATCTTGGATTCTGTAATAGCGCCATTCACGTAATAATCGGGACAGGGGCATTGGGGAGCAGCTGAGATATAGTAGTTTTTGGAAGTATCCTTTTTATAGAGCTCGCGAAGTTTGTTGGAAAATGCAGCATAGCCGGTAGTAGATCCGCCCTCGATGTCAAGATCAAAGCCATCAATCACGGAATCACCAAAAGGACGGGTGTCACTAGATCCTCCACCGAACATGTCCCACACCGTTTGAGCGAACTCCTCGGCCTCGCTGTCACTGTCAAAGCCATATGATCCAGAAGCTCCTCCCATTGAAAGTAAAATAAGTTTGCCTTTATCCTGGCAGGTTTTGATATCTGCAGCAATAGTTGGGCATTGTAACAGAGCAGTTCCAGAGAATACAGTCCCGTCATTGCAAGAAGAAGCAAAATTTACTTCTGGGGCACCTCCCGTGCCAAAAAAGACGTGCATAAATGATAGTAAGATGATATCACTGGAATCATCACAGTAATCGGATAGTCGTGACTGGGTACTGGTTCCGCCAGCTGAATTTTGACCCCAGTATATGGCCACATTAGTATTGGCAGAGGATGTGAATGCAAGCGAAGAGGCCGCGAAGGCCAACGTAGATAGTATTGAAAGTTTCATGGAGCCGATGTGTAATTTGAAATCAAACCAGAAGAGCTATGAACTAGTAGTTACGCGAGCACCACTAAATCCGATTTCAATTCGATGAAATATGAGATTTTTTTTACTGTAATCAGAAGGAACGATTGAGGGAATATATATATGAGTATATAAGACACTAATTCTTTGAATGGCAAATGTGTATACGTAGATGCAGAGATCCATAAAGCTGTCAAAGACGCTTTGGGCATCGACTGATTGCATATGGTTTAATATTTTGGAACCTTTGATGGACAGGACCAAGGGAATGAAAAGTATTTTAAGACTAAATCAGGAGTACTAGGCGCAGTATTGAGCTCGCCTCCGGATTATTATTTTGTTTGTTTTGGGAGGAGGCACAAGTGAACTAGTCCTACGATGGGCTCCTTTCAACGAAGTACGTAGTGGAAGTTCTCTTGTTGAAGGTACCCGCTCCATACTTTCTCTCTGCGCGTGTCCCTGAAGGAAAAGGCGTTAATACAAGAGGCTGGTCCCACCGAAAATCACAAATTAAGTAGGCCTGTGCGGCTTATGGCTTATACCGAAACGGGCATTCTAGAACGGGACAAAAAATATCGAGTTTGGGTCATACGTAGCCACCATCGGGCAGCGCATGAGTGGAGTTTAACGTGAGTCTATTTGGCGTTTTCTTCACTTCATATGAGGTGAAAAGCCCGTTCATTATAATAAAAAAAAAGAATGTAAAAATATATATAGTGTCGTCGTCACGGGCAGAATGGTGAATGGCGCAGGTGTATTTTTTATTATCGTCCAGGGAATAGTGATCCTTTAGCTGTTGGATCCAACGCTCATGGGTATTTAAAAAAAGATATACGCTGGTGCATCAAGGCTTGGGATTAGCAACACTTGAAGTTAATCGGCGAATTATGTACGAACGGAAGAGCCCCAAGGTTTTTGCTCTTCATATCCATGCCGTTGAGGGCGCGCGATCAGCTTGTACGCCCATCACATGTGAAGGCATGCGTTGTGCACCTCGTCCAAGCTTCAACAAAGACCGATATTTTTTAGCCATGTCCGTTTACGGGGATATTAAACTTCGCCTTTTTTACGTACAGGTGCCACTGGTGTAGCTTAGAATTCGCGAGCATCGATTTCAATATTAGGACTTTGGTCGCTTACTTGGGTCGTTGGCTGGTACTGCCATCCGATTAAATTTTATTATGTGTTTTGTTCACAACAAAGAAAAGTTCCAAGCTCACCGAGCACATACCACCAAGACATCCACTGACTACTAGTACAATACGTGCATGCGCTTATATATTGAAAGCATTTGTCAAGAGAGAAAACGCATACACAGAATATATCTTACCACTCCTACGCTGTGATTCTATGTGCTGGCGTGTAAGACGAGTAATCGTCAAATTGTTACAAGCACATAGCATATAACGCTCAGCAGTTGTCATAGCTGGAAGCTCAAGGCGTGTAACGCGTCCTTTCATTCGGTCTCAAACGACTGGCAGTCAACGTATCTCAGCCTGCACGGACGTCATTGCATCGTACACGTATAAGAGAGTAGCTGCACATGTGCCCTTGGCACCGTTTGTTTTGCAGGATGTGTTTGTTGGATAGTTGGAAATTTTTAACAAACAACGCTTGGATGCATTTGCAGGAGCACAAAGCTCATAATATTTTTTCGCCGTCAAACTTCAATTTGAGCTTAGCGTTCAAAGTGAATTGATGAAGGCCAAGTCGCCTTGTTAAGGACCCACTTTTGCATTGAAAGTCCTTGTCAGGCCGGATTTCTCCAAGTAAAACGGGGCGGTTGATGTTATAGGGTCGTGGTCCGTGTTTTTGTGGGTCAGTGATAGTTTGCTGGCAATTCGAATCCTAGCATTACTCATGAGCGTTTAAAGTTAATAATGTACTTGAACGCTCAAAGGTTCAAGTTCAAGGAAGCTTTTTACCGATCCGATCTCCATTGTTCTCAACTTCAAATGTTCTATGAAATCATGCAAACCCGACCTCTCAGTTTTTTTGTCATTTTGAATTTTTGGAGAGTGCGTCTATGATTTCTCTATCTGCATGATGGACTCATCACCACGCACATGCCATCTCATCAGTACTTTGAATACATACATAAAACTTGAACAGCACTTGAGATTGAGACGACGCGATCTTCCACTTTCTTGCTGGACTCTGTGCATTTGATAGATGAGCTATGTAAATAATATTTCAAGGCATGCATTTAGTATTTTTAGGATTGCATCCGCCACTACGTCAAGTCGCTGTACGTAGAGCCATGAATGCAAGGTATGCATGATAACCAGAACCGAGTCCTAGTAGGAGCTGATGGAAACTAGGGTAAAGGCCATGAGAGTCAGCGAACTCTTATATGACTTTTAGTTTACCACATACTATTCATTAGTAGTCTATGTAGCCAAAAGCGCCCTTTCATGGTCCATCAGAGGACTAAAGCCTTCTAACTGCTTGAACTGAAGCTATAGTATAGGAAATTTTATTATTTCTTGCTATGTCACCACTAAACCCTCATGTTCAATCAGACGTTTTAGCAGCGAGCTAAGAGCTAAGATCTTCAAGAGATTGAGTTGGAGTAATATTCAGATAAATACGTCCTTTAATGAATTGCTGATAAATACTTGGGGAGTTGTAATGCAAAATGTTTCACTCCACTATGCACAGATATATAAATTAAATAATTTGATCAGGATTTCGGCTACTCAAGAAAAGCTCAAGCGTTTTGACCAAATTTTTGTTAATAGGTCTTCCTGACTGACTTTCACCTGCTACTTGAATCGATTCAATGTTGCTCCGACCACCATTTTTATCGAACTCATCTGCAAGCTTCAGCATATTGCCGTAAGTATCCACAATCGAGCTAGCAACTTTAGCGCTTAATAACTTGACTTGTTGTAGAGACTTTGCAGTGATTTCAAGAGGGTCAGCGCTGGATCGTACATGTCCAATCTCAGTGGT
The DNA here is from genome assembly GCA_030564905.1 of Geotrichum fermentans. Taxonomy (NCBI): domain Eukaryota; kingdom Fungi; phylum Ascomycota; class Dipodascomycetes; order Dipodascales; family Dipodascaceae; genus Geotrichum; species Geotrichum fermentans. Next base: position 85,090 of record JAJMAG010000007.1, on the reverse strand, counting down.
AGCATTTTCAGAGAATTCAGAATCATCTTTCCTCTTGTACCACTTGACACTCAAGTCTTGTAGTAATGATATAAGCCATTCCACAGTATCATCCTCAACTTGAGTATATATTAGCTTCCAGTCATGCAGAAATTGGAGGTCTAGAAACGCGCTCTCGAGCATCGCAGTATCAATGGGTAAGGATACTTCGTTTCCAGCACTATTCTCAAGGTCACGTTGTTTTGCATGCTTCCGTCGGTGAACCGTCGATGTAGATACTTGATGACCCATCAGCTCTCGAACGCGGGATGCAACTTTCTGGTTTCGTTTGTGTGCAGTTTTGCGAACAAGCTGGGCAAACCCTTGGATAATACAGGTAGTACTTATGTTGGAAGTCTCATGCTGGTCACCTATGACCTTACGAAGAAAATTTGGCTTTCCTTCGTTGACATTTAGGACTGACATGTCTAGGATCCGAAGCTGAGTGTTGACAGGTTCAATACATGGCGGGTTGATGGGAACAAACATTTCTCGCTCCGAGTCATACCTAGTAGTAACTTTCCTCTTAACTTTAATTGTAGTAATAGCTTTGTTCTTCCCTCTCTTTTCTGAGTTTCCACTGGATGCAACGCCATTGTCGTTAATAGGTATAACTTCATGCTTAACATTGTGCAAGTCTAAAAGTAGGCAAAGAGCTGAACCCAACTTGGTCTCTTTAAACCCATCTTCAAAAATTAGTATCAAGTCACTAAGTGCTTCGTCTTTATGCAGACTTCGCCGTTTATTCGCTTCATTTAGAGCCCTGAACTCTTCAGCTTCAGCTTTCTCGGCAGCTCTGGCTGCTTCTCGCTCTTTCCGTCTTTGCTTGGCTTCTCGCTCGCGCTCTTCTTTCTTTGTTAATTTTTTGCCAACAGGCACTTCATCAGCTACGGCTTTATGTCGGATAATGCCATCTATCTCCTTTTCAAAGTCGAGCTCCAATGTATCCACCGTTCGTTGTTGTTTTCGGGGACGCGCAAGGGCGTTCGTCTCACTCAGGGTTTTTCGGGCAGCGGAAGACTGCCCCGTGCTGTTAGCAGTAAGTGGTACTCCTGGCCCAAATAATTCATTTTCGTCATCAAAATCAACCCACGTGGTTGCTATGGTCTCAGCTGAACGTTGGTGTGCTGCTGAAAAACCTTCCTTAAATTCAAATATAGGTGATGAACTGGTTAGTGGTTTAAATCGAGATGTTGAAATTGGTGGTGGTGATATGGAAGATCGCTTCTTTGTTGATGCCAGGTGAGTCTCAGGTGTGTCTATATCTATTGAGAGTCGCGCAGTAGAGGCTGTGGTTGCCGTTGGGCTTGAAATTGATCGATCAGCTTTGCCATTTTTCAGGGTGGTCTTGGTTACCGTCGAACGTGTGGGTGTAGAAATTAAACGAGAACCGCGTTGTAGAAATGTCAAGGAGGGAGGCGTTGACAGAGCGGGAGTGTTTGGCTCGGTTCTAACAAACAGTGGGCTGCTTTCCTCAGTAAATCTATTCTTTACTAACTTTTTTGAATGAGTGTCTAAAACCTGTGTATTCTCTTTTGAAGGAATATCAATCTCTATAACTTCATAGTCATCCGAGGACTGGAAGTTAACCGGTTGGGGGTCTTGAGACTTGAGAGCGTCAAGGACTTGATATTCTAATCCGTCCTCTGTATGGGGTTGAAGTACCGGCGAAAGAGAGAGTTCAAGAGGGGCTCTCCGTGTTGTAATATTATCGTGTGCAGAAGGGTCGTGGGGTGGGCTTGACAGTAATTGTATTTCTTCCAAACTATTGCTCCTCGTTATGGTCGCAGGAGAGGCTGTAAAGCTATGCAATGATTGTGAGGCAACAGGAGTACCTGGCGAAGGGGGACTTTCGGTGCGGTTGGATGGCCCTTGCAAATCTTGGCTCGATTCGTGCGAATATCGATTCGTAGCACTAGCATATGACTGTGGATGCTGTTTTGGATCTGCTGAACTTGAAAATTCAACGTTTACGCGACGTGATCTCTCAGCGTTATGCCAAGTCGAAAAAGGTGTAGCCTTTGGTGCAAATTCTTCTAATGGGGAGCTAACAAGTTCTACCTCTTCATGTTGCAATTCCAAACCGGCTGCTCGAGATTTTTGTGGCAATTCGGGTGATGGCGAATCCAGAATAATTATTTCTCTTTTGTCACGTTAGCAAACTTTACATCCATAGTTAAATATCAAGCACATACGATTCATCGGACTCCCCGTGCCAGTGCTCCGCTGTTTCTGATCTAGAGACTGGGGGAGGGCTGTCATCTAAAAGCTCTATCACTTCGTCACGCATGATATAATCGATAGGTGTAAAACAACTGCTGATATGTTATTCCAGCGCCTGGTTTAAAAGCAGGGTTATGATCTGGTGTCGCCAACAAACGATCCAGTATAGTTCGCGTAGTTATCTCATACAGGTCGCAGTTGTTAAATGCAAGATGATTGAATGCTGGCCCAGGTGGTGTCTATAACGAGGACACTGTGTTGTCTAATAGTTTGAAGGTAAGTGTGGCCTATGCCTGGTGAAAAAAAAAAAGATCTGAATGAGATCGTGCGAAAGGACAAGTGAAGTGAATAACTATGCTTACATTTCATATTTTCGCGTATTTCGCGACCGTTCAAAATATATTACAGTTTGCTGACACATCACTTGTAGTAGCTTAGTCATGTTTACGCGAACCAAATAGGCAATAATTAATCAATCACCACGAATTTAAAAACGTTTATTCGGATTTACCTCTATTTGAATTTATCTCGAGGATCTTAGCTGGCTGCTAGCGTCCAAGGAGTATACGAACCTGGTTGATACATAACAAGAATAGCAATAATAAAATTTACCTTCGTTAATTGAATGATATGAAAATGAATGAATTCCAAGACTATAGACGTAACCTAGCATGCAAATTTTATTTTCAAAGATTTCAAGATCTATCATCCGTATGTTAAAGTCAGAGTAGGAGAAGTAGGGCTGGAGTCACAGGAACTAAGGGAGATATTAAAAATACATATGTATGTGAAAAAGCTCGCATTTATATCAAATATCACTTACTAAACTTAACTTCTAGATGTATTTATCAGTGCGAAGCAAACCCTATACTGTTGTTCCTAAACCTAGTTGGAGGTATATATCAGAGAGAAAGTAACAGATCCGCTACTACCTGACTTAATGGAAACTTGATTCTGAGAAGCTGCAACGCTATCAGCACTCCAAACGGAATTTCCATTGTACAGAATCGAATTTCCACTCATGGTAAGAGTGGTAGCACTGTTACCACTACTGCAAGAAAACACACCACCGGTTACCGCACAATACCCTTTGGAACTTTTCAAAGTGAATCCTCCACTTACAGTGGCGAGAGTGAAAGATGCGCAAGTGCCAGAAGCATACCAGGTACCAGCAGAAATAAGGCAGCCACTCTCTCCGCTCAATGTGATTGTGCCCTTTCCATTTGAAACAGATGTACTGGTGCCAATTGCAGTGCTGAGAGTGGTCTTTGTGTTAGTAGTTTTCTGGGTTTCGTCGGTTGTGCTAGGAACGCTTTCTCCTTTGGGGATGTAGTAGACCTGGTCAGGGCATGTAGTTGTACTAACAGAATCAGTAGGGAAGAATTTGCCATTTGCAACACTGCCTTGAAGGTTGAAAAAGTACCACACCTCCTGGAGTGCTCCAGAACTAGTGCAGCCGAGATACACATCATGCCCTTCGAAGCTACTGCTTAACGCAGATTCAATGTCGGAACGACTGTAGGTTTGTGCAGTAGTAGGAGTAATTCCAGCAGCTTTGAGGACGTCATAGGTAGGAAGCTGCGCCTGCAAATCAACAACAGTCTGAAAGAAATCTCCAACGTATTGGTTGGCTGGGGCGGAACTAACGTAGCAGGATGGGTTGATAGTAGCCATGCAAGTTCCATGCTTGTTAAACTCGTGAAGCCATAGCTCAGAATCGGCTGCACCCTGATTTTTCCAAGTCTTTTGCATGGTGGCCAAAAGATCTGTCAAGCCTAGGTCTTGGAGAACGGTGGTGACGTCGTCGATTTCCCATGAAGGGTTGCAGTACTGGTTATACCCTCCGCTGCAAGTATCAGACCAAAGGCCATGAGTGGTGAAAAGAGTATCAGGCCCAGTCGCAGGATTGAAGTCCCAAAATTGGGTAGCTAGAAAGAGGCCATTGGTTCCTTCAAGACAGCAAGAATCTGTGCCGGAGCAAGAAAGTGCGCTGGTAGAGCACGCGGTGTGATAACTTCCGTCACGAACAGGAGAGGTAAAATCGGCAAGAGCCACTGAAGCAGCAGCAGTAATTGAAAAAAGAACTTTATTGAGCATCATGATTGATAAAACAGCTTGGTTTGTTGAACAAAAAATTTAAATATCATGGTATCATCCATGCTATTTAAATCTGAAATTTATCCCTCTAACAGGCTCATGGCTCAAATCTGCAAATGCGCCAGTTTGTTTTACTCCGTCGGTCAAAAATGTGAGATAAGTATTGGACCTTCAATTGTTGATAATAACAACTGTTTATGTACCGTTCGAAGATCACGGCACTAGCCACGAGGCGCCGCGGGAGTCGAACAGTGGCTCCAGGAACGACGATCATATTTGCAAAAACTCAATGTTGGTACATGCTAGCTAGTGCCTTGCAGAAGTGGTGGTCCCTGTGTCTCATTTTATTGGCGGGCAGACACAGCTTAACTGCTGCATTGATGCAGGAGATAACAGTTTTCCTGTAAGTAGCCAACTTGCAAACTGTGTAACTTTGTTTTCAATATCCATTTACTGATATGGAATGCACAGCAGTGCCTGGACAAGAAGGCTTAATTCAATTAAGCAGTACGCTCAGAGTTCGTAGTATCCGACTTCTGCATGTCTATTAGTGCATGTATGTACTATCTGAAATTATAACGACTATACATGTACTGTAGACATCTGGAGATTAATATCAACGATATCCAAAATCACCGTTGGATTACGATGGAGATACGAACTCTGGTACCCATTGGTTGCTCCCGCCTTGAATATGTATGCTGCCGTCCTTACCCCGGCTGGGGAAATGCATATCAGCAAAACACAAAGGCATTCATCTTGGTGATGGCCAATAGTAATTTTCATATCATGAAAGTTGATAGAGATTTTCATGTGTGCCGTTGGCAATGCCGTTGGATGCAATTGATTAGTTCCTTTTGCCTGCGGCGCTTCAGGTACATTTTGATCGCTTCATGACTGGCATGTATAATATTCACGTCATTACTGTATTAAGAAATAGCATGAAAATCTACGGCATTCACATTTCCACTCCTTCTCGATTGATGTTCTATCAATTTAAATGGCTTTCCGATACTCCTTTTGTCTAGCTTTTTATTTTTTCTTAAATATTTTGAGCCTTGCATCCAAGTGCGAAAACCCAAGGGGCATAATTTGTTTCCAAAAACGACGCGCTTTTTCAACTTTTCTTTCTTTATCTCTTCAGAGGAACGACTTTGCGGTGCCTCCCTCTCACACGTGATTAATCCCAGCATTTCGGTGATTCTCAATCAGCCCGTCGTTAACAATGTAAATAGTCCGTCGGCTCAAGTTACAGAAGTGAAGATAGAAATAGGCACCATGTGTTCCCTGCAAAATGAAGTGAGAGCTCCATTTTGAGCAAAACGCGAACGTCCGCCCGAAAGTTAATAAATAAATAGAACTCTTTTATAGTATACATATGGCATTCTGTTTTCGAATTTAATTCGACATGGCTTTTCCTATAGAGCGCCTACTTCGATTCTCTCCATGAAAGAATGGAGAAACACCAGAGGAGATTTATGAAGGAGGTCGGATACAATCTCGAGGACCTTCTTTGTCGCAGAGAAAGAGGACACCTTTGAATGCAATATAAGTAATTTCAATACCTTAAAGCAATTGCGAGAGACTAGAACTGACAAACAAATTGTGTGCTTGTACCATTGAAGCGAGTTTGAAGCTAATTCATCAAGTAAAATAGACCAATTTCCCTATGTTCCACATGAACATAATAAGAGGTAAGACCAATAACAAAACACTAATGTTTTAGTATTCTTAGTTCTCCATCTAAGCACTTTTTATCGTCATCAGCGACTCTGTCTACTAATTGATGTATTGGATAAGCGTTGCACTAGTGGTAAAACGCTCCATTTTATTAGAGCTACACTTGGGTTATTCTTGTTTATATACATGAAGTATCAACTAAATTTAGCATTCAATGAGACGTTTTAGCAGCCAGCTAAGATTTCCACGGGACTGAGCTTTCAATGAGATCTATTTCATATGTGAACACGTCTACATTTGTGGTTTTGAAGGTATCGATCGCAATTGATGGCATTTGATGGTAACCAAAACACTTTTCTAATCGTCGTGGGATAAATTCTTGGTGATACTTACCCTGCATCACGTAATATGAAATTTTCCAAAATTTCATGTGCACCTCCTCGCAAAGCAATGAAAGATATTTGCTTCTACCCTCTCCACACAATCTTATTTTTGAAAACTGCCGCCAAATTCAACAACTCATAAAACATGAGTCACACTTCAGCGGACGCATGGTCCATTGGTATGTTTTTGCTGCTATACAAGGTATGCGCCAACTTAAACTAACATTTTGTCTAGGCGAACAAGCAGCGCCACCAAGAGATAATGAAAGAGAACTTCGAGACGAACCTAGACATCGTGATCGCGATTCGCGGGATTCCAGAGACTCCAGAGATAGGTATTCACGCGGTGGTAGCGGTCATGATCGCGAAAGAGGCCGAGATGGAGATCGTGTGAGGGATGATCGCAACAGAGATGATCGCAATAGAGACCTCAGAGACAGAGATTCCTCGCGCCGCGATCGCGATAGGCGAGACAGATATGAGTACCGACGTGAACGCGACCGTGAACGGGAACAAGTTCGTCGATCTCGTCCTAGCGAGCGAGATATCAGAGATACAAGAGAGAACAAAGATGGTCGTGACAGCAGAGGTGGGGACAGAAGGAGGGATGACCGAAGTCGTTCTGACCGATTTGGAGACCGCCATAGGACATCACATCGCAGTAGGAGTCCTGAAAAGCGACATCGCGGTCCGGCAGAAGATTTAAGTAATGTGATTGCTATTGACAAGCGAGTAAGAATGAACTCGCTCTGGGATGTTAAACCTCCAGGCTATGAAAATGTTACAACTGAAATGGCTAAATTATCAGGTTTGTTTCCAATGGCGGGAGCGCCCCGATCTATTGACTACAGCAAATTACAAGGCCTGGTGCCAAACTTGTCAGGCTCAGAAAATAATGGCATGAATGGCCAAGGCCTGTTAGCTGGCCCTGGAAGCTTATTGAAACTGGAAAACTCGCGTGTAGCAAAGCGACTTTTAATCTCTGGATTTGGAGCTGACAACTACACACACACTGACATCGCAGGATTTTTCAACGAACAATTTAAGAGCATTGAACTTGATACCTCTCTACCAGACACTACCCCGGCTGTAGCTCAGAGTTTTGCTAATGAAAAAGGCGATTTAGTAGTATTGGAGTTTCAGAGTGCGGAAATAGCTACTATTGCCCTCACTTTCGATGGCGGCTTTTTCCAAGACGATGACTCGAAGTTTGTTATGCAAATCCGAAGACCCGTTGACTACATCACTCCAGTTATTTCTGCTCTACAGATTGCTGCTGCTGAGGCTGCCTCAAAAACGCAAACAGAACAACCTGAATACAAGTCAAGAGTTCATGATTCGGCAAATAAAATATCGATTGCTGGGATCCCTTCTTATTTAAACGAGGAACAAATTGTGGAAGTCCTGAAAGCGTTCGGTCCCCTTTCTGCCTTTCAGATTATTAGGGATAAATTTACTAAGGAATCACGAGGCATTGCCTTTTGCGAGTTTCAAGATAGCGAGGTAACACCTATGGCGTGCTTAGGATTGAATGGTATGGAACTTGGTGATGGAAAACTGCGGGTTAAATTGGGGTCAAAAGGTATAGACATTAAGGAGTCCGCCATTCCTTTCAGTGTATCAGAAGGAGTGACTTCCCTCTCCTCTGCTGTTTTAAACAACAACAGGTTGAGTAGAAATGAAAACAACCCTCTTGCGGATACCCCAGTTCTTTTGCTGCTTAATATGGTTACCCCACAAGAACTTGTTGATGATACGGAATATAAGGAGATCAAGGAAGATATCGAAAAGGAGTGCTCGAAGTTTGGCCATGTTGAAAAAATCATTATGCCACGGCCGGACCCGAAATCAGTGGCAGCGAAACGGTTAACGATTCAAGTTGGGCCTGCCAAAGCATCCGACATCAAAATTGTGCATGGAGCAGGAAAGGTGTTTGTAAAGTTTGACTCTCATGATGCTTGCCGCAAGGCTCATAACGCTCTTGGGGGTCGGAGATTTTCTGACCGCACTGTGATCTCATCGTATTTTCCAGAGGAAAATTTTAATCTGGGAATCTTTTAAGTTATATTATTGTATATTCATGATGTTCGTTTCTATCATTTAGCTGTTGATAGTGTTTTCTGGCGCTTTATGTGCGTATAGTTCATACCCGAGAATATTTAGTCACACCTAGTCCAATCATTAACTAACTTTTAAATTTTTCACATTTACCTACCAAAATCAGGCTTCAAGACCAACTCCTCGAGCAACGCCCGTGAATATGATGATCCCTCGCTCTTCTAGCAGTAGACTGGCCATGGCCATGCGTCGGAGCTCCCATCAAAGCATTGCTGGTTTTCGCAGAGCACTTCATAACGTTGCAGAACTCAAAAACGTAGACGTGAGCCAGGGTATTCCAGGACTTTACAGCGCAAGTGGATTGGCTGCTGCTTGGACCGATGTCCAAAACTACGCCGTGAAGGAATTAAACAGCGCGATCCAAGAAAAGAGTAGCCAAAGTGGCAACGCAGAGTTGGAGAACCTTTCAGTAGTCAACCTTCTTGCTCTGAGCAAAGCCTTCCCCGAATTTGACAGCCGAATCGCATACTATGCCGGACAAGTTTACAGCAACGAGTTTCAGATGGCTGGCTTGCTTTCCGAAAGCAAAGGCCCTTTCAGCTTCAACAAAAACGACCCTGAGAGCAGGAATTCCGATGTCAAACGGGTAGAATATACCGATTTCCGAAACGCCCCTATCGACATTTCTACGACAGTTGAATATAATAGCGTGGCTGCAGCTATTGAGACTGAGGAAGAGAGCATGTTTATGCGACTGATCCACCGCCAATTTGAATCTGAGGTGTCATTTCGCGAACTTTTCCTGACACAGGCTTCATCGACTTTTTCATCGGGTTACACCTGGCTTGTTTACAACAACCAGGATAGAAAGCTGTATCTTATGAACACTTACGGATGGGGCGTTCCGCCATTGTTCAGCACTAGGGAGCTCAATCAGATCAGAACCCTAAAAGACACTTCTGCGGTTTCTGGCGACGCGTCAAACGCCAACGACAGACTAGACTATGTGATCCCCCTTCTCAATGTATCGGTTTGGCAACACGCTTACCTGCATGACTATGGGGTTTTTGGCAAGCGCAAGTATCTTGAAAACTTCTGGAACAGCATCAACTGGAAGCATGTTGAGCAGCGATACCAGGCAACGCTAGAGAAGCCTGAAAACACTACTTCATATTAAATGATGTGATCTCTGTACATATGTAATTATCAATCTTCATTAAGCAAACTGTCTACTTGGCCTTCATGATCATGAGCTGCACTTACCCAAGTTTTGGCACAAACTATTTTATAGTTTGGGACTAGAGTTTTCATGGCACGAGACTTTTCATGGCACGATTGCTTCCCATTGCGCTGTGTAGTAAGATTTTTCTAATTCCCACCACTTCATTTCTCAATACGTCCTCACCTCTTACGACTACTCCACAACAACCAAAAAACACCTAACGCCATCATTGCTCTTCGCAGGCCTGTGATTTGCAAATATTTTGGACATTCTACTGACGCTTCTTTTTCATTATTTTCTAAGTAAGTCTTGAAGTTCTTGTTTTCAAGCGCGTGAAGCCCACGAAATTTAAGGCTTTGCCATCAAGCCGCTTGCTATACCTTTTGAACTGGTAATCTTCTTTCTAGGACCTACCACGCCTGTCAAGTCAATTATTGTTACTCCTCGCATTTTTGTATTTACTGACACCTAAGTTGCCTTCAATAGTCCTTCTGGTTTGCTCCTATGCCTATGAGCGACCCCATGAGCGACCCCACTCCGCAGGGTGAGACTGAAACGTCTTCACCAAACACCAACAAACCCCTAAACTCTCCAATGTCAACGGCTTCAGGTGAACCCACAACAAGGTTGACTTTGTCACCTGGAAATACTTCACAACTTCGCAGTGCCTCTGGCAGCAGAGCAAGGGACATTTCCTCTGCCACATTTAGTACCGATGACAGCCTTCCTTACCCGTTGGACTTGCTTCCTCAAAATCTTGTAGGTGGAGGAGTATCAGCTATGTCGTCACGTCGCCCCTCCTATGCTGCTGAGTTTTCTTCACGCCCTAAGCTTTTGGATTTGCCCAACCCATCTGAGTTGGCAACCGCTAGCAGTTTGCAACAGCCACTCCAGAACGGCCAGCAGAATCATCATCTGTTTCAATCCCCGTTCAACATCTCAAGCTCAAAGGACTTCACTTTGTCTTCTACGGCAAAGCCTGCTGCCATGCCCTTGTTTGAAACAGACCGTTGGTCAAGGTCATCTGACATCTCCAGAAGTATTTGGTTTAACAATAATACGGGAACCTCGCAACCAGCTCCTAAAACTCTCTCAGAACTCCCAGCTGCTACATCTTCTCAAACTGGTGCGGCGACATCATCTCCTGGAGCTAAAGCTGCCAACGTTCCAGCTTCTCCTGGCACCGGAGGTTCTATTTTCCTCTCTCCTTTACTTGGAAATGCTACTGTGGGAAATACAGCTCATGGACCTGTTTCTCCTAGTGCAGCACCCCATGGATCTCAGGCAGACTTCTCTTTAGATGGTGCTATTGGATCTCAGCGCAACTTTCGAAGTGTCTCTTTCTCTCATACGTTTGAGAGACGTCCACTAGGCTCTCGCTCACCGCCAAAATCGCAGGCGCTTGGTTCATTTTATGAGGATTCTGTTGGTGAGGCCACAGATGTCTTGGGAAATACACACATCGATGATACCAAGCGTCGCGTTCTTCGACCCCAGACGAGCCAGCAGCTGCTTATGAATCCCACTTCTTCTCATTCATTGTGGTTCAATGAAAACTCTTCTCCCACCGCGTCCGCGTCTAATTCAGCAGCTGCGGCTGCGGCTGCGGCTGCTCTGAATCGAAGACATTCGTTTGCCACTACTATTGAATCTCAGCTACATTCTCAAGAACTTCACACTCCTCGTCATGCGTCTACGAATCTAATTCAAACTCCAGTAACTCCCGCTGCTGTTGCCAAGACTTCGCCCCCTAACTCGACGCGCACTTATGGTTATGATGAGTCACACATTACCGGAGTCAGTGAAAACATGTTGGCGGAGGTCTCGGCTTATTTCAACTCTGATGAATTTGGCAGAAATCAAGCTATCTTGAATGCCGACGATAGCGCTTCCATGTCTCCTCCTTCGGCAGCAGGTTTGATTTCAGCTGCTTCTAGTAAACTCTGTCTTGTGCAATTCAAGTCATGTCGTGTTGACGTATTTTTCATTCCTGAAACTTCTAGCCTAACGGTTAAAGTTGATGATTTGGTTATTGTGGATGCCGATCGTGGACGCGATTTGGGTAAAGTAATTCGCGTGAATGTTTTATCAGAGGAGGCAGGTATGCTAAAGTGGCGCCAACACTTGGAACAGCAAGCTGCACTACAGCAAACTCCCGGGGATCCTGGAGCAGCAGCGCCCAATGGCCCTAGCGTAATGACTCCTAAGCAGATTCTGCGCTTTGCACAGCCAACAGAAATTCAGCAGATCCTCAGTAAGCAGACTGATGAAGAGAAGGCTATTAAGACTTGCAGTGCCAAGGTTCAGGAGAAGGGTCTTGCAATGGCAGTCTTGGATGCTGAATATCAGTGGGATCGCCGCAAGCTGACATTTTTTTATTCTGCTTCGTATCGCATCGATTTCCGCGATTTGGTGCGTGATTTATTCAGAATATACAAAACTCGTATTTGGATGTGTGCTGTTCATACTGGTCAGGTCGGGGCTCAACAGCTCCAACAACATCCTCAACCTCCGCAGTACCGCCACATGGTCCCAGGTCCACCCCGTCCGTTTGGCAATTATGGTTATCCACAGGAACAATCTCAGCACCCTGACTTCGCAGGCGCTTCGTTCTCCCCTTGGCAGTTTAACCCCCCCATGCAAAACCGTATGATGGTTCCTCCCCAGGAAGCTCCTCCTCCACAGTATTGGCCTCCGATGATGTTTGATCACTTTGGACCCCCTTCGCGCGGTCCGGCGCCAGGATCAATGGTTCCTGGAGGAGACCGCATTTACTAAACTATTTATTTGATCGCCCCTAGAGTTTATGAACACTTATGATACAAAACATCTTTGAACGGTACTTAAGGATACATTAGTGTTTTTTTTTTGTGTGTCTTTTATTTTTTTCCTTATATTTTTTTATTTGTTGGTATATTCCAGATGACTTTTCTTAGACTTTGTTTGACTTTGTTTTATTAACACGAAAAACCTGCGCTGGTTCAATGTTGCTCATAAAAATAGTGTAAAAAAAAAAAAGAGTCGGCGTTGTGTTGTAAAACTCGAGTGCATTGAGCATAACAACGCCAAAAATGCGCGAAATTTACGCGACTAAACGTAGGGTTTTTTTTTTTCCTTTCTTAATGAAGGCATAACTGTAGGGCTCCGTCCACTGGTTGGACATAGCTGCGCGGGCTTCCCTCAGGAGATGAGAACTTTAGAACTCCATCTTTTTTCCATTAATCAAACACTTGGCATACACAACTTTGCGGTCAACGTCCGTATGAATTACTCAACACTATATGACACTAAAATGGCCGGAAAACAGATGGCCCTGAATGATCCGCCAGAGGAAGCAACCTTCAGCATGCAGTACAAGGTATCAAAGCTTTACGAAACTCAGACCCCTACAAGGGCCCGCTTAGACCTGGTACAGTCTATCCAGAATTCGATAAGCAACAGCGATAAATCAAACTTCGAGGCACCGTCATTGCTTGCCATCTCGTCGGACCGCTACACCATGGAACGTCCAGTTTCCAACCCACCACAACCAGCGCTTCCGTCTTCGCCTCCCCGTTTGAAGCACAACACTCCAAAAGCACACACAGTCTTCTTGACTCCTACAACACATTCAAGACCCGAGCGTAGGCATGAATTCACTACTACTCCTCTACAAACTAGAAAGCCGCCACAACAATTACAACCGACTCCAGTGTCCTCGGGCAATGCCGATGCTGGTCCTTGGCAAAGACGTGCTCACTTGGAAGCTAGACGTGGTATGGAGACGCCAACATCAAGGGGTACACGTCCAGGGAGTACTGGTTGCCTAGCAGGCTCGTTATCATCCTCGTTCATTAAGCCACCCGCCAGTAGGATGCCAACGACAACAACTCCCGCTGCCCGGTTTTCAGGACCGAACAGGAGTACGCAAATGTTTGCCGGACCTAAGGTGAGCCCTGTGACTTTACAGAAGCCATCCGTCAGAATTTACTCGGATTCGGATGGCGATGAAGCTGATGACGAGTTCTGTGGATCCAGGATCAAGGCGGCAAGGCCTCCACTATCAAGTGTAAGGACGCTACCTTCACCTACCAGAAAACGGCCGATATCCGCCATGCACACTCCTCGGGGTTCGTCGGTACGAACGCTGCGTTTGAGCATGTCAATCAATGGCGAAGCTCGCCTTGTCATTGACCGCAACTCGAGTCCTGGAAATGATGACGAAGATTCAAAGGGAGCAGATGTCTCCAAATCCAAATCGGCCATGTTCCCAAAACGAAGGTACTTTTCGGCCCCATCAGCACTAAGATCATCGCCAACCAAACGCACTACCAACAACACCGCCACAAAAGCCTCTGCACCTATGCGGGAGAATCAAACACCGCCCGTCAAGCGATATATACCACCTTTCAGAGACGCGCAGTCTAGAATATTAATGCCTAGTAAGCTTAGCACCTTGCGCGTTCCCGCGTTTCCCGCCTCTCGTGACCTTTCCTCCTCGCCCCCACGCGCTTCATCTGGCTCCCCGCCCAGTCGAAGCCTTAGCATGTCAGCTCCACTTCCCTGCCATAAGCTCGCCAGCGCCCTAGCCTACGCAACCGCATCCCGGGCGCCATGGCGAAAGCGCCGCAAGCTGCGAAGGGGGCTGGACGAGAACTATAGCAGCAGCGACAGCGACAGTGACAGCGACGTCGACGATACCCGGTTCCAAGCGACGGTGAACCACATTTTGCCGCTGGCGGCACCGCGGTCAGGGGTTGAGAAACGCGAGGAGGAGTGTGTCAATAACTTGCTGAGCCTGCGTGCAGGAGACTGGTCATAACATATGAGGGGAGTTGAATCCAGTCAGGTCGCACAAGCTTCGACAGTGCATGTTGCTTATTTATTCTCAAGAACTTTTTTTTGTTTTGTTTTTTTTTCCCTTCCTGCTTTTTATCTCATTCCCACCTACTTTAACCTGCTTGTTTATATATCGAGCCAAATATGTTGCGCTCTCGATTATTTACGAATCACGACAAGTCAACTCGAAAATACCAGACTGTGTAGAGTACTCAAGCACTATACTAAGAGGGCTTGAAAGTTAATACAATTCCAGTTACTTCAACATGAACTTGCGTCCTGCATCAACCGTGAATTTTCAAAATTTTTTCGAATGCTTTTTGAATAACAAAAAGATTATTGATGTGATTTACACATGTAATTGAAAGCCAGAAATTCTGCTGTTTCGTTGGTGAGCCAAGTTTGGAAGGACAGTTAGAGTATTTCCTGATTCAGACTCTGGGTCACAAATGGGCACTGTCTGAAAACGGGAGCTCGCTAAACCTGGGTCTACTATGTACTGGGCATACTACTACCATGTGCGCATACAGTGCTAGGAAGCTACCATGATATATTGTGGCAACTTGTAAATGTGTTTGTTTCACTACTGTCTCAACCTATGCTGTATTTTCGCTCAACCCTTCGGGGGCCATAATTAAGTATGGAGCAAGCCCTTGGGACTTACGGAAGCAATTTCAAATCAACACATAATTCAGAGACGTCGACGGTATACGGGGAAGGGTTCATTTTTGAGTCATGTCGTCATGGCAATGCGCATTTCCCGATTAGTACTAATGGAACATTCGCATGCAAGATTGGCCAATCAGTGATCGTGACGTGCTGTATGCCCAGAGCTCTTTTAGTCATGACATGCTGCATGTTGTTACATTGGAGCCGTAGTTTATCATTGACCACAACAGCGTTGGTGTAGTTCACACACCATGGCACAGCGCTGTGTGTGTTGACACTCGTGGCCTACTATGGAGTCCTTCCTTCCAGTTAATTTTTTTTTTTTTTTTTTTTTTTCACTGATAAATTGAATCGCAGGGATGGATTCCGCTACAGCTGGAAGTTTCTCCTTCTCTCAATGTTTCCTCCTTGGTCGACGTGGCACCCCCCTCTGCGCGACTTTTTCAACACCATGGCTTGCCCTCCAAGACATTTTCCATACAATCCTTGCTAACGCTAACTCTGCTGCTACACCATACATCTCTAGAGCTGTTTCTTGCTTCACCATGGACCTCGCTTCCAGCGCCCAGCCACGCCCTTTGTATAGAGCTCTCAGCTAGCAGTGGGGTGTCCAATAAAATACCGCACTCTCATTGGCTCGTTGGTGGCGGTGACCAAGATTTTTTTATTTTGCGCATCTGTTTTGAGCAGCGCCCCTGCCTTGTAATCCGGTGGAACACACAAAATTCCTGGCTGGCGGTCTGCAAACCACCCACAGATTGGATGTTACGCGTTTCCTCATGACTGCGATCGCTCATATATGGCTAAATTGCGGATATTATACAACTTCCGGGTCACCTTTTTCCTCCCTACGCCGACAATACTTTGTAGCACTCTACGCACGACGATTGCTTGACATCTTGAAAATGGAAGAACTGGACTCTGGCTCAGTGAGCGAAGCCATCCCGCGCCAGACAGTAAAAACTTGACTTGCAAAGCGCAAGCACACGTCACACGCTGTTGTGACTGCGGCGATGTAGTGGTGGGTGGGAGAAAAGCAAAAAGCAAAAATTTTCACTTTCGCCACTTTTCGTTGGTTTGACATGTATTTTGGCGTGTACATTGTAGTCCGTAGCCTGGGATGACTTCGTTGCGACACCTACTTAAGTCAGACGGTATCCGCCAGAATTTTTTTTTTTTCTTTTGAAAATTCTGTTTTAAATTTTTCCAATCCAAACCCTTAACCTAATTTCACGTGACTGCTACTGCGAGTTCGAGTCTTGCCTCAAGCGACCCTTTTTTTTTTCTCCCCCACAGCATCGATTTCACTTTGTTCACCCAAAGTGCTTCCTAGTCCTTGGAGTGAACTCGTCCTAATCGCCAGGTTTTTTCTATAACCACCTATTTATTTATAGATGTCTTTGACAATCACTCGCAACTTTTGTTAGGTGTGCGATCTTTAATACTAATTTTTTCAACATCCATTCTCTTCAATTCTCACCTATTACCTCGCCAGGCGCCTTCTCAGTCATGTCAGAACTAGCTACTCCTTCAACTTCAGAAATCTTGCATGAGCCAAGCTTGAAAGATAAAGCCTACCTCGGAGAAGGAAATGACGTTGAGGGCCCAGTGATATCTGCCGCTCCCATTTCCACCCCTATCGCCTCACCTACTGAAGTCAATGATGTTGCTTCTAGGAAGAATTCAGAGACTGTGTCGGTGGATGCAAGAGTCAATGATGATGCTACGATGAAGGATATGGATGATGATCTTGACAATGACTTATTTGGCGATCCTGACGAGCCCATGAAGCCCATTGAGTCTCTTAAAGTAGAAAAGGATAGTGTTAAACCACTGACGCCGCCCGTTGATGATCAAAAATCAGATATCAAACCGGAAGATTCTGTGAAGGCTGACGCTAGCACTCTTCCGCCAGTACTGACGCAGGCAGAATCAGCGACGTCTGTTCCAATTGATACGCAAAAGCATTCTCGCTCGAGTACTCCAATTGAAAATGAACATCCTGCAAAGCGCTTCAAGCTTGAAGACGCTTCAGTCGTGTTGTCTCCAACAACACAAAAGCCCACAGTACCGAAACGGTCTCCAATTGCATCTACCCCAAAGCAGTCTTCCGCTTCAGCTGCTCCACACCAGGGTGGCCTTGTAAAACATCAAATCAAGTTTGCTTTGGCATCTCTTCGTGCAGTCAAACGTCTAAGAGATGCTGGTCCCTTCTTAGCTCCTGTTGATATTGTTGCACTTAATATCCCAAACTATTTTGATTACATCAAAAACCCCATGGATTTGGGTACAATGGAACGAAAAGTTAGCTCGAACATGTACAACTCTATCAGTGAATTCACGGCTGATATGGACTTGATTGTTTCGAATTGTGCTTTGTTCAATGGTGCAGAGTCTGAAATTTCGAACATGGCCCGCAATATCAAGTCTTCTTTTGATAAACACATGAAGAACATGCCTTCGGGCGATCCGGCCCCTGCTCCTGCTGCGAAGCCCAAAAGAAAGTCACTTCCCGTTACAGCTACACCAAAAACTTCTCGTATGCCAGCTATCCATTCTGTCAACGATCAGTCCGCTACTCCTAAGCCATCCCACCTTTCTACTATAACTGCCCCTCACTCTGCTCCTCCTAAACCTACCAAGCCTACCTCTTCTGCTGAGTCAAAACCGTTTGCTTTACAGCCATCTGGCATGCCAACTATCAGACGCGACTCTTCTGTTGATGGCCGACCTAAACGAGAAATTCACCCTCCAAGACCTAAAGACTTACCTTATGGTGATGTCAAGCCTCGCCGCAAGAAGTTTGCTGCTCAACTCAAATTTTGCGGAACTGTTCTGAAGGAGCTTATGAGTAAAAAGCACGAGGGTTTTTCGTTTCCATTTTTGCAGCCTGTTGATCCTGTCGCATTAAACTGCCCTGACTACTTCAAAATCATTAAGGAGCCGATGGATTTGAGTACTGTGGCAAAAAAGTACAATTCCAATCAGTATGAAAATGCAGATGAGTTCGAGAGTGATGTTCGTTTAATGTTTAGAAATTGCTATAAGTTCAACCCAGAAGGCTCGCCGGTTAACATGATGGGTCATCGCTTGGAAGCTATATTCGACAAGAAGTGGACAGAAAAACCTGCTCCTGCCCCTACCCCTCCTCCTCCAGAGAACGGCGATTCAGAGTTTGATGATGACTCAGAATATGATTCTGACGATCAGCTGGAACTTATGTCAAACCCCGCTATCAAAGTTCTTGAAAATCAGCTGCGCCTAATGCAAACGGAATTGAATAGATTGAAGAAGGAAGCGTTGAACGAGGCGCGTGAGCGTCGCAGAAAGGAGAAGCAGAAGAAGACTGGAGCTAAAAAACCCAAATCTTCGGAAGGCAATCGCCGCAAGTCAGCTCCAGCACGGCGTGGAAGTGGCACGTCACAAAACGGTCCAATTGAAGTCACATATGAGATGAAGAAGGACCTTAGCGAGGCAATTGGCAATCTGTCTGAAAAGAAAATGGCGCAAGTGTTGACAATGATTCAGGAAAGCGTGCCGCAACTCCGCAACACTGACCAGGATGAGATCGAACTGGACATGGATTTGATTGATAATGGCACATTGCTTAAATTGTACAATTTTGCTGTGCGAAAGGAAGAAAGCAAACCATCGAGAAACAATGCTGGTGCCAGGTCTAACGGTGATGGCCTTGGAACTGCAGGATCTCCAGGGGCCACATCAACTAGCTCAGCGAGAAACAAGAAAAAGAGCAAGCCATTGTCCGAAGCTGAGCAGACTCGCCAGATTGAGCAGCTTCAGAAGAAAATTGAGCAGTTTGATCGTGTGGAAAGCGGAAGTATGGCGCCTGCTGAGACTGGCATTAACGTGTCGTCGAGTGACGAAGATGATGATGATAACGGCTCTTCGGATGATTCTAGTTCGGAAGAAGAGTAAACTAAAAATTGAATGATCATTGATCAGAAAAAGAAGAAAAAAGTCCAAAAAAAAAAACGGAAAGATACACCAAAGTTGTCAAATAAGAAAAAAAAGAAAAAAAAAACTCAAACTGAAAATAGTTCCAATTTCCTCAACCCCCTCCTGCTATCTCCATTGTATTTCCACTCTTAATGAATTCATAGATATATGATTATTATTTTATTCTACATTTTTAACATGAAAAAAAAGATGCTTTAAATATCACTCGTTAACGTCCTCCTCATGCAAGCGTAGCTTTTTTTGAAGTCGGAAACTTTCAGTCATGGATAATTCCAAGCTGGATGCTCGTCGTTTACCAACAACTTCCTTGCAATGCTCGAGCGTTTCAGGCGAGTACAATGCTCCTAGCGGTACAGTCTCGAACGGCCCGCGCTCGGATTGGCACCGGCGCACGGGAGGCGCGACTACATGATGCGGCGGTAGAGGGTTCTGGTTCTCGGCATCTTCATCTGCTTGTTCATCCAGTTCCTCTTCCAAATCATGGTCTGTATCATCCTCTTCATGGTTAACGACGTCCTCATGAATCAAGTCGCCCTCACTGCCCTCGCCTGTACCAATAGCAAGATGCTTGTCAAATGTGTCGCACTGTTCAACTACTTGAGACAGAATATCCACAATTGAGTTCATTCGCTTTTCCATTTTGCTCATACGAGCTTTGAGTGCCATGTTTTCGGATTCAAGTTGCGCAACGCGATCAATTGTGTGTGGTTCCTCATGCTCTTCTTCCTCTTCTTCATTTGATTTACCATCAGCACCTGTATCTTCATGCTCGTGTCGCTTAGGACTAGGGGTCTGACGTGACGGCGAGTCGTCTAATTCGCTTTCGTCTGAGTCTTCATTCGCACCAACAGGCGAACCTTCTGGCGAGCTTATACTCTCCGGTGAACTGAGAATATCAGACTGAGCTCTTGTAATAGTGCGGATAGCAACTTTCCGTCGCTGCGGTGGACTGCTTTCTGGGTCTTTGGGGCTCTGTCTCCTTGACAGCTCCAATTGCTCTTGTGCTGCTCTTCGTCTCCGAGCAGCCGCTTTCGTGTGCGTGGTCGGCGAGCTTTCATCTTCAATCATTGGGCCCATTCCAAACTCCAGCATGAAACTTCCAACTTTTGGGGCTCTAGGGGGACTTTGCATGACACTCCTCCCGCGCACTCGAGGCGTTCGGCTACCGCGGTTACTGTCGCGGTCTGAAAGTACAGGGGTGGCCGCATCGACATCAAGATATTTAGCTATAGTCGGGGAGTATTCTATATCCATCCACCGGCTTCTTTCGCCCTCGCGTGCTGGCGTTGAAGGCCGTGGTGAGATTGGAGCTTGAAATGCGAAATCTGTGACGTTATCCTTACTTGTTTCTTGGACAGCGTCAGTCGCGTCAGCCAGCGGGCTGCTGCTAAGCATTGAATGCCCAATCTTGGATGGCGTGTCTGAGGGATCCAGAAGGCGTTGCTTAGTGTCAATGGCTCTATTTTGTGCCCCAGTAAGCGGAGGGGTGTAATAAGAATTCGACGCGTCTTGGGCCAGACTGCTTGAAGATGGCATATCCAACACCTTCTCTATCATACCCTTAGAGTGTACTCTAGAAGTCTCATACATGTCATTAGGCTCGCTATCCATTATTACAAGATGATGCCTTTTCAACGCGATTTGAGAAGGTGAGCTTGGAATATAAGAGATTGCTAAGTTTGTGGACGGCGATGAGTGAGTTTGAGACGAAAACGAACTCGTGCTAGATGACCTCTGCTTAGATTGTTCAAGAGCCTGTGTTTCTTTGCTAGTATTGTGGACAGGTTGGAGGACTGGTTCTTCCATTATGCAGAGTATGTTGTAATGGACAAGCGGTTTGAAAGACGCGACGATTGTTAGCTCAATATATTTTTTGTCACGCCCAAAATTATTATGTCCTGTTTTTCCAAAAACGCGCCAATTGCGGAATTAATCCACAATTAGACCAAGTCGCGACAGAAACGCGACGCGTAATTTGGGAGGTTGGCTGGGTGTTTGCCAATTACGCGACTGTTTCGTGGAGTTACATAATCACAATTGATTGTATTAGCCGCACACTGGATTAGCAGTCACCTATTTTGATACTTCTCTTTTAGGTAGTTTAACCAGTACCAAACATTCACTACTATAAATATATATGAGAACGACAACATTTTTGGCACGTGATTATTCATTTACTCGTGGCATTCAGTAGCATGATGAACTGAGCGTGAATGGTACATTCAGTACCTCTTTATAGCAATAAATCTAAAACAATTTGTACCGTTATCACAGCGTATACTCTCATATAACAGTATTTTTCGGGTCAACTCCTTGGTGCCCTACACACTCACGCTGGGTAAAGTTTTTTTTTCGCACCTATTTTCACCTTTTCTTACTTTTGCCAACTCTGTAAGCACAAGTCTGTACGACCCTTCAAAACACTCAGTTCGACGAGTTATTTCGACATATATACATTCAATATGAGTTTCAACAAGGAAAAGGAAGTCGAGGAGCAGGTTGAGTTCCACAAGATCCGCATCACCCTCACCGGTACCGACGTGAAGAAGATTGAAAAGGGTGTGTATATTTGATGAAGAATGACGATGCTACGCGAAATGTGAAATTGAGAAAGTGACCGACTATAGATTATTGAGATAGTGTCGACAGTATAAACTACAAAGATTCGCTAGTTTTTACTACCATTCTATTTCTCAGCAGCCATCGAAATGTGCTCTTTAGAACCATCACACTTTACTCGAAACATTTTCAACTGGGGAATTCATCATTGATCTCAAAGCTAACTTGTTTTTTTTATAGTCTCTTCCGATATTCTTACCCGTGCCCGTGCCTACACCGTTTCCGGTACCGAGAAGATCTCTGCCAAGGGCCCCGTTCGCATGCCTACCAAGGTTCTTAAGATTACCACCAGAAAGACGCCCAACGGTGAGGGTTCCAAGACCTGGGATTGCTACGAGATGCGCATCCACAAGCGTCTGATTGACCTGTACTCGCCCACCGAGGTTGTTAGAAAGATCACTGCTTTCAAGCTCGAGTCTGGTGTTGACGTCGAGGTTTCCTTGGCTTCTTAAATATTTAATTTTTATTTGCAATTTTACTCTTAATGTTGGATCAATGTACGTGAATAAAGAAAACGAAAAAAGATGAAGGTGCCTTGCCTGTTATTTATGTTAAGAATGTAATAGCTGCGTAAATGTTGACTTGCGGAGAGTTGATACAGCTCAAGATACCTTTATGAGGGGCATGAATTAAATGCAATAATTAATGTGTCAATCGGTAAGTATACAACGCATACGTACGAGTAAGATGTGAATATACATTGCCTGAGGAAATAATGTTTTCGTTAAATATTTTACATGATCTAGGTTGAATGATTGCAAAGAATAGTTGTTTGAGCATCTAATCAAGGTGTGTGCTGTGGAGTCTATCACCAAGATCTCCAACGCCAGGCAAGATCATGCCAGTGGCAGACAATTCCTCGTCAACCTCTCCGACATAGACCTCGAGCTCCTCGGGCGAGTAGTCCTCGACGATACGCTCCAGACCAGCCTTGCTGGCAATGAAGCTCACAAATACAACTTTCTTGATGCCCCACTCTTTCAGGGTCTGAATGACAGCCTCAGCGGTTCCACCAGTGGCGATGATGGGGTCGAGAACAAAGGCAACGTCATAGGGCTTATCAGTCTTGGGCAGCTTGTTGTAGTACTCAACAGGCGACAGAGTGCTCTTCTCGCGGAACAGACCAAGGTGATAGACAGGGGCCTCAGTGGTAGGCAGGAAGTCCAAGAACGCTAATTGAAAAAATGGTTAGAATTGAGCTCTGCTAATATTCTGGTAATACTTACGATCAACCATGGCCAATCCAGATCTGAGAACAGGAATCAAGACATAGCTGGCAGGGGAAGCGTTCTTGGTAACGAATGATACACCAGCGGCAGAAACAGCCTCCTGGCCGTCAACGGGCTTGAAAACCTCACCAGAGACCCAAACACTCAGGATTGTGGCCAGCTCGGTGCTAAGCTGGCGAGCCTCCTTGGTGCTC
Source organism: Geotrichum fermentans (assembly GCA_030564905.1). Lineage (NCBI taxonomy): Eukaryota > Fungi > Ascomycota > Dipodascomycetes > Dipodascales > Dipodascaceae > Geotrichum > Geotrichum fermentans. Next base: position 61,902 of record JAJMAG010000007.1, on the reverse strand, counting down.
GACTTTTGGCGGAGCTGGGACAGCTTGGACTTGAGAATCGGGTGCGAAGAGACGTGGACGTTAGAGGAAGACATGCTGAATTGGTTTTTGTAGAATAAGGCTTGGGGCACACAAAGTAGACAAGTTAAAGCGGGTAAACGAAGTAATGGACGATGGATAACTGATGATGGGTTTAAAAATGAACGAGCGTCGTCCTATTTATATTTCATTCAAATGGTCCATCGCAGAATTAATGCTGGTGTTCCTCGTTTCCCGCCGGGGGCTCGCCCGTTTTGTCCGCGGCGCCGATCAGCCAAACCAACAAGACCGTCGCCTTCTCACTTTGGCGTTGAAAGATCAGCCGTTCCCCACACACACATAGAACTGCTACTATGGATATCAATGCTCATCAGCGCCAGCGCTTGCATGTGTTTTCGGCTGTGTTATCAGAAACCCGTACCCTCGTCCACCGTACGAACTTGTGTAGGTGATAAGATACGCCCTTGCCCAGGGGCCGAGGGGCATCGCGTCGGCCACCAATCGCGCCCGAGGTGTATGCATCATCTTCGAGGGTTCGAGGTCATGACCGGTGGCCGCAAGGCCTGTGTGAACTGGCAGTGAACTAGCAGATATCACCTTACCCGAGCTTGAAATCTCCAAGCGGAAGCTATTCATGTATCATTGCTGTTTTATTACTGGGCCAGAAATGTTAATGCTGAACATTGAAGGGCTTACATCATTTTGATATGTACTCGTTAACTTCTTTCGCATTCTGAATGCCGATTTTCGTTCGCTTCAAAAGTTCCCCCAGCAGTCTATATAATGATTAGCCCTTAACTGGCTAACAATGTAGCTGGAATGGGATAGGAGGAAGACACAATACTATTGAAAAAAACATGAGAACATCCGCTGAAGGCAGCGCTCAACAACACAATTGAACAAAGTATGGCGTTCAGGTTCAACCTTAGCCCGTTACAGCCCATGATAATCTGCTGGGTCAGGCTGGATTACTGGCCCTCACCAAGGAACTTTGTAATTATGAGGACTAGTAGAAAGTGCAACGTATTTGAACATAAGATACCTGTAGCATGTAGGTAGACGCATCGTACATGTAATAGAGGCCCTGAAGAATTGGAACCCACGCTGTCTAAGTACAATCCGAATGCTAATTTTTTACTATTTTCTCTTACACTTGGCAAGTATAAGAGCTTAATTCAAAGAACCAAGCTCGACCCTTGAACTGATCAACATCTCTACGAGGGTTTAAGAAGCCCACAACAGTTTTTCTTTCAAAGTCAATTTATTAACTCAAATATACATTACAAACTAGGCAATTGTTAGTACTCTATGACCAGCATGAATAATATAACTGGACAGATAATAGGCTCATCTTGAAGACTGAAGGTTTACGTTTTCTCAGCATTGCACAAGTGCTTTGCGTGGTGCATGAAACTTTATAATCACCGCCAACTATCCAGTTTGAAGAAAAGAAAGTGATGCACTTACTGTAATGAAATCGAGTCTGTTTGCATGCTGAATTCACCAAGAACAAAAGGAATGCTGCCAATTGGTTAGCACAAGTAAAAAAAACAGGTATTCCAAAAGGCTTTTGAATTGGATCAAGTTCAGTGTTCAAGAAATAACATGATTGGTTTCTCCAGTGGTTTGTCAGAGAGATTCCCAACTTGATGAAAATCATCATTTTGGATCAAAAGCATAAATAAAACATGTTGATTGCTTACCATTTGCTCTAGTGATGGGGAGGAGAAATACAAGAAAGTTGAAATATTTTTATAGGAGCTTTGGAACTAGGGTAAGGGATGATAAATGCTCTCTCTAGAGTTAGGTTAAGTTTGAGAAAGTTCCTGTTTGGGAAACAGTCACATTTAAATATGAGTTCGACGTGTATTCTCCCAATATTTCGTTGTAAAGAATATGCGTTATATAGTGAGCTACAATATAGGTAGAGAGCTCCGTCTTACTACCGGCACCGGGGTTGGTACTGTAGTGACAGAACTTCCACTCGTTTTGAATATGAGAGCTTCCACTGTGCCTCTCTGGTCTCTTCTTGCTTAAGTTAAAGAATACTATCAAAGTTGATAGCCAGCTCTGTAACTACTGTGGCTTTACTAGCTTTCAGTATTTGATAGCGGACAACATCCCTACATATTTCCTGTAATGACATTCGTGCGGTAATGGCCAGTTGATATAAATTTGATTCCTTAGAAATAGTATTCAAGAGCAGTAAACAATGCCTTTTGATTTTGGAAAAGAAAGGCCTATTTTTGTTAATACAGCTGATACGGCAGTGTATCGTGAGGTAGGCTGTGTCATAGACATGGCCTACCAGGAAGTGTTGGGCCTTATCTACTTTGTTGCATACCCGTTCGAAGAACGACGCGTGTTTCTAACGGAACGAGACCAAGTTCCCATAGTGAACCCCACAATCTTCATCTATCACAAAGATTCGGGAAGACTCGGCAGACTAGAAATCCAAGGATATGACGCGAACGAGCTCTGCATTTTGGGGATAGATGTATTTCCGGACTACATGGATCAAGAAAACACATACATTTATTTTGCCAACCAAACTGAAAATGTCAAGGCAATTTCTATATTTGAACATCTGTCTGGGGAGAAGACAATCAAGTGGGTTCGAGACATCCAGCACCCCACATATGTCAGCGACCCGTACGGAGTTTCCGCTATTACAATGTGTATACTACTAGTAGTGAATTGCCACAACGAAGGTTCACACAAAGGTTTCGTATCCTTAGTGTATGTGACGGATAGAGGCAATATTCGTGGTCGAATACAAGCAAAATATCTCGACAAACCACGGTGCATAGCTTCAGATCGGAAAAACATGTTGTGCTATGTAACGGGTTCAGGCCATTTCCATAGAAAGGAAATCGCAATATTCCAGTACGAAGGAGAAAACCAGGCCTTTACGTTAAAGTCTCGAGCTCATGTGGGCGTTGTACCTAATGGAATAAGTGTGGATCAAGAGACCAGTGCTGTGATGGTTAGTGGTGCGCCAAATTCATTTGAGTGGAAGCATTTCTTGAAAGTATTTACCTACTTTCCAGAAAAAAAGTGCCAGAGCCGAGTTGTTATGCTGAATCCAAGTGAGAATTATGAAAGGGCAAAGATTGTGTATTCGGAGGACGGTGCGATTGTGAGCGGAATAGGGCGATGCATTGCAATACCCAGGAGACAAATGCTGCTACTCACCTCACCTCTTTGTGCAGGCATGGTTGTGGTCCACAACGTCAATGGCCTTACAGAGTCAAGTGAGAATGAACAATATGTGAAAAAGTAAGGAAACAGGCACTTTGCAAGATATTTTCACTGACTTTAGGAATAAAGGACTTTCAAGTCAACGTTTTTATGAGTGGAACAGGTCTCAAAACCGATTTAAAGCCACAATCTTGTAAAGCAAGAGACAAGGCCACAGTCCCATTAGAAGACGAACACGTTTGAACAGGAAATGGAATATTTCGACTAAAAGAAGTTACAGAACACCAATTTTATTTATGACTTGCATGCCCAGTTATTCGTTAACTGTTGTGTGGACATTGCTCACAGTTTAGAAGTAAAAAGAGAAGGAATGAAAAACATTGAGAGAACTATAGCATGAAATAAAAGTCACAAGTTGCTTTACAGTAGAGTGTTAAGCACCATCTATAGAATGGGGAGCGGTATAAAATTTTAAAGAATCACGGAGACTGCTGTGGACCCTTGGATGTGCCTGCGGAACAGATTGTATCGCGGTGCCGGTGCCCGCGGGTTTCTCTTTAGGCTCGAACTTTTTTCAGAGGCTATCCGCTGCTGGACCGGTCGCAGTGCCATTCCGCTATACTGTTAATTTCACACAGTTGCCGAAAGTGTCATACTGATTGATTCGTTTTTTCGCCTATAAATGATGCTTATCGTCCTCCCGTACCCGTACAGCCGCTCTTCACGTGACACACATACACTGAAAACTCAAAAGGATGAACGGCTGAAGGCAGAAAATCCGGAGAGTTCTCGGAGAAAGATGTTTTTTTTTATCTATATAGTAGTTGAGCTCCCCTTTACTTGAACTTTTGCCGCCGCCACCATCATGAAGACGATTTAAAGGACAATGCGGTGGTGCAATGGAAAGAGAAAGAAGCGTCGTTGTTCGTTGCAGAGAAGCACATGGGAAACAGTGTCAAGTAACGAAATGCGTTCAGGGATACAAGCTTTAGATTAAGCACTAACAAGGTGTGACTATGGACCCTTCACTAAAGGTTAACAGCCCTGCGGTGCCGAAAACCCGTTTTTCATCGTGCTCGAACATTTAATTTGCACGGATAATTTACTTCTCGGGATATTGATCCGGCAATAACAAACATGAATTAATCTATATAAGGGCCCGTTTGGCCTGTCGAGAAAGATTTTTGTTTTTTGTTCACTTTCATCAATCTCACATATTTGACATTAGCACATCTATAATGGAGAGTGAAAAACGATATTCGAACTCGTCAGATACTGACACAGAGGCGGCCCCAAAGCCCTTCGTCACTCCTACCAAAAGTCACAAGTTACAAGAAGGTGAATTAAGGAATTTCGAAGTTGATCTCGCCTACGAAGACCCTGAAGCCGAAAGAGTTCTCTCTAGAATCGTATCGCACATTGATCCTAAAAATGCATCAGACGTTCACGACAGCGATCCCTGGAAATACCAAATTGATACGGAAACTGGCTTCAGAATTGTTGAATTCTTGGACAACGACAAGGGAAACCCAATGACTTGGTCAGATGCGCGCAAGTGGTTTCAAACAGTCAACCTCGGGTTGATTTGCTTTATGGTTGCTTTTGCTTCGGGTGTGGTTACTGGTGATATGGAAGGTCCCCAAAAGTCCTTTGGCGTTTCGGAGGAAGTGGTTATTCTCACAGTCACACTATTTGTTATAGGTTTTGGTGTCGGTCCCTTGCTGTTTGCTCCTCTATCAGAAGAAGTTGGTCGTCAGATAATCTACAACACCACTCTTGCTGTTGCTGTACTTTTCATCTTACCTTGTGCTCTTGCAAAGAACATTGGAACTTTACTAGTTGGCCGATTTATTGGCGGTATTGCCTTCTCTGCCCCAATGACTCTTATTGGCGGTTCGTTGTCAGACATTTGGCCTACTAAGCAGCGTGGTGTTGCCATGGCTGTGTTCTCGGCCGCTCCATTTCTAGGTCCTGTCATGGGTCCTTTAATCGGTGGCTTCGTTGGAGACTATGCTGGCTGGCGTTGGATCTACTGGGTTATGCTTATCTTTTCTGGAGTTTTGTATGCTTACTCTTTCGTTGTCATACCCGAGACTCACCACGCAACGCTGTTGAAAAGACGCGCGAGCAAACTAAGAAAGATTACTGGTGATGAGAGATATAAGACTGTCAGGGAGATCTCGCAGACGCAGACAAGTCTGGCTAGTACCATGGCTGTATCTCTTAAGAGACCATTTCAGCTTCTATTTGAAGTCATTGTCTTCTTGGTTACGCTCTACATGTCCGTTATTTATGGTCTTCTGTATATGTTTTTCTTTGCATTTCCTGTTGTTTTCATGGAAGGAAAGGGCTGGAGTGCTCATAAGACCGGTCTTACCTTCATTCCTATTGCAGTGGGCGTCATTTTGAGTTCAGTTATTGCCCCTTGGATCAACAAGGATTATCTTAGACGTGCAAAACCTTATGTTGATGCTGGCAGGGCACCTCCTCCAGAGCTCAGACTTTACCCCATGATGGTGGGATGCTGGTTTGTTCCTGTTGGTTTATTCATTTTTGCTTGGACCTCTTATCCAACCATTTCCTGGGTTGGACCTACTCTAGCTGGCTTACCATGCGGTTTTGGTTTCCTCTTGCTCTACAACGCTGCCAACAATTATCTTGTTGACTCTTATCAACACTATGCTGCGTCTGCACTTGCAGCCAAGACTTATGTTCGTTCTATCTGGGGTGCTTGTGTCCCATTATTTACTATCCAAATGTACCATCGTCTTGGCTACGAGTGGGCTGGTTCTTTGATGGCATTCATTTCATTAGCATGCTGTGCCATTCCTTATCTATTCTTCTTCTTCGGCGCTACCATCCGCAAGAAGTCCAAGTATGCCTACGAAGGAGTTTAAACTTACATCCTGACAAGTACTACTGTGTTAGGCCTACTGGAAACACCTAAAAAAAAGATTTCGCATAAGTTGGTATTTATAGATTTTCAATTCAGTAATAGTATAATTTCCAATCCATTAATACAATGATATTTTCATAATACAAAGCAATGGTGTGTTACATGTAAGGTGAGAGTGGACGGACCAGCCCAATCCACCCATCCGGGTTTCATGGCCTAGACTGCGTTGAGTATTCGACCAGAACCTACATAAGATAACAAGGGAACTACTGGTCGCCCCTAACCAACTAGGATTCAATCTCTAATTGAACAGCGTTGACCAAGCTTCATCCAATTACATAAGTTGTAGAGTACTAGGCCTTCGCAGGGTCTTTTCATGGAAGCAAGAAGCTCTAGATCGCGGTTGATTATTAATCCTCGGACCTTTTCCATGCAGCAGAGACCACTTACGTAAGTTATAAAAATTAAATAATGAATGACTAATGATGGATATCATTTCAGCTGTGTTCATCATAAGTACTAGATACAAATTATTTACGCAACAGACCATCGACGATAGGGCTTCTAGATCCATGAGCTCGATCGCAGTGAACCTAAGCTGACAGTCTGAATAAATTTACAAAGCGCACGTACATGCACTGTGCAGGCCGGCATCATGTTCCAGCTTAAAACCGGCCTTTGTTCTGATTATTATTCTTGTTGACGTAACTATAGGGTTCTTATACCCCTTGGACGTGTTGTTCTTACTATTGTTCTTGTTATCTATCAACTATGGTTCATGCACTCATAAGACGTAAGTAGCCAGCTAATATCACCGTGCAACCGGAGTTCGTTGTTCCAATTGTTCAAGTTGCGATGGATGCACATGTGGCTGATGTTCATGTTGATTATATTCTCTGGTGTCTAAACGCGGCTGATACATTAGCACAAAAGGGGAACGGAAACCCATTCACGCCGGCCATTGATTGAACAGGACATAACTCATTTCGAAAGCTCAATACTCATGCTGTTATTCTCGTTTCTATCGTAAATATTGTAACCCATTTCAAGATTATTATTATTATTATTATTATTTGTTATATGTCAACTGCGGTAACGTTTATGTACTTTATAGACGTTAGCAGCCAGCCAGGATACCCAAAATTCTATAAAACAACATGCAACATTTGAAGATAACTAGGTAGATAGACTGAATTTGTGCCCCGCTCAATTGACTGTCACGCTTAATAAGTAATAAAATCCAACTTTCACGTTCATAAGAAAACAGAAATAAAATAGAATTCTAGGCCCAGCACCTTCAAGGCCATGTTTATTGTTTTTGATTAGCTGTCCTTAACCGGTTTCACAATAATATCTTGAATGCCCGAATTCATTGAGTCCTCGTGCCCAGTTGAGATAACTAAAAACATCTGTGTAAACAAAGCTTCGAAGAGGCCAAAAAAAAAAGAAAGAAACCACAGAAGGCAAATACACACAAATTTGCGCCACGATAAATGTGTTCAACGTGGGTATAATTAAGAGCCTTCAGAAGCTTCAAAGTTGCAATGGCTTGCAAAGTTCCCGAATTTAGTCCAGAATACGTCTCGAGTGCAGGGTGATCGTCAACTGCTATTTGCAATGGCGTGCACCGGCTAAGGCGGCACTACAGAGCAGTGATAAGGACCATGACAAAGCCTTAGTTCTTCTGAGTTTGAGTATCAATGTAATGGTTCATTTACTAGAGGAATATGTTGCTACGAAATGTAGCGCTTTTTTTCAGTATTGCAGGCCAGGAAAAGTTGGGGTTCAAGTCGGGAGTTTTATGTTTATCCAGTATAGCCGTACGTGTATATTGAACGGAACATGCAAACGGGACAGTAAATCATGTGTTCGTCACGATCAGCTGGCAAATTTGTGTGGTAGCCTTAGCTATAGTTGGCTTTCCATATCAATGATGCCTATGTCGTCTTTACGATGAAGTTCCACGTTTATATCAAGCGCGTGTGTGCACATACTAATGTTCTGGAAAAGGGTTTATTCTAAGATTGGCATCTAGGCTTTGGTTTTTACAAAAATGGGTAAGCCTATTACAAAATGAACATTAGTACAACCATTGCCGGCCGAGACGCGAATACGTAATGCAAATGCCTCACTACCTAGACTCCCTTAGAGAAGTACATGTTCTTTTGGCATTAGCGATGATTTGCCCCTCTGTGGGTCGCAACGTGCACGGCACCATCCACCCATGCCATCATTGATGATTTCAACACTGGCGCTATGAACAAAGAGAGTAATATACGAATTGAGTTTGGCGCTGAGGGGATACTTGACATGAACCTTATTTACATATATGTGGCACATATCATGATGCGCAAGTCAAAAGAGGGAGGTCAAAAAGAGTTGGCGTTGAGTTTACTGGTAGTAAACAGCAAGCAACGCCACACATGCTGGGAGGATTTGTCCCAGTGGGGGCGGCGTTAGACACAAATTGTCAGAACCTTCAACGACGGCCCAAATCACCTGTAACTCTCCATAGTGTTAGACCCCCCTCGGAAATCTAGACCTCTAAGAAAGCTCCTATTAGAAATCAAAATGGTACGCGCAACATTGACCTCTGCCGGGCAGGATGATAGTCAGCAGGCACCGATTATGTCAGAGGTATACCAATTGTAATCCCTTGTATAATGATTCATGTATCATGATGTTGGGGATATTACGCCCAAGCAAGCAATTCTTGCAACTGTCAGTCAATACCAAGAATATTAACCTTTGAAATTTGCACACGTTGCGGTTACATAGGTTTGCTCCCCGCAATGCTCTGATAGTTATGGAGATATATAAAAAGACGGAGGTTCCTGGGTTTCCTTTGAAAATTTGACTTGCGTCTACATCAATCCAATCCGACTTGTAACAATGACTCCTCCTACTTATACTACTTCCAATGGCTGCCCTGTCATGAACCCCTATGCGTCTCAGCGCATTGGTACCAATGGCCCACTCCTCCTCCAAGATTTCCACTTGATTGACCTTCTTGCTCACTTTGACCGTGAACGCATTCCAGAGCGTGTCGTGCACGCTAAGGGATCCGGTGCCTACGGTGAATTCGAAGTTACCGATGATATCTCTGACTTGACTTGTGCTGACTTCCTGCAAATGGGAAAGAAGACCAAAACTGTCTGCCGCTTTTCAACTGTAGGCGGTGAGAGAGGTACTCCTGACGCCGCCAGAGACCCTCGTGGATTCTCTGTGAAATTCTACACTGAAGAAGGTAATCACGACTTTGTGTTCAACAATACTCCAGTTTTCTTCATTCGCAACCCTTCTAAGTTTCCCTTGTTTATCCACACCCAGAAGCGCAACCCCCAGACCAACCTAAAGGATGCCACTATGTTTTGGGACTACTTAAGTCTTAACCAGGAATGCGCTCACCAGGTCATGCAGCTGTTCAGTGATCGTGGAACTCCTGCTAGTTACCGCCATATGAATGGCTACTCCGGCCATACCTATAAATTCATTAACAAAGAGGGCAGATTCGTTTACGTTCAGCTTCATTTCATCACTGACCAAGGTATCAAGAACTTGACCAATGATGAAGCCATCAAGATGGGCGGCGAAAACCCAGATCATGCCCAGCAAGATTTATTCGAAAGTATTGAAGCTGGCAATTTCCCCAGTTGGACTCTCTATGTGCAAACCATGACCCCAGACCAAGCTGAAAAGGCTCCCTTCAGCATCTTTGATCTCACCAAGGTCTGGCCTCACAAGGATTATCCGTTGCGCAAGATTGGCAAGTGGACTTTGAATAAGAACCCCCAGAATTATTTCGCAGAGATCGAGCAGGCTGCCTTTTCTCCTTCCCACATAGTTCCTGGTATTGCCCCTTCGGCTGATCCAGTTCTCCAGTCTCGCCTTTTCTCATACCCTGACACTCATCGTCACCGTCTTGGAACCAACTACCAGCAAATTCCTGTGAATTGCCCGCTGCACGCCTACAACCCATTCCAGAGAGACGGTCCTATGAACGTCACTGATAACTACGGATCCACTCCTAACTATCCCTCCTCTTTAGCTCCTCTTGACTACAGCATGAAGGTCACGCAGGAGGACAATCACGAAAAGTGGGTTGGAACAGCCACTACTTTTGAATGGGTCCCTACCGTCGAAGCCGGAGACTTTGTCCAACCTGCAAAACTTTGGGAGGTCATGGGCAAGACTGGACAGCAAGATAACTTTGTTTACAACGTGTCTGTGCACTTGAAGAACGCAATTCCTAAAGTCCAAGACCGGACCTTTGAGATGTTCAACAATGTGAGCCCCGATTTGGGCCAGAGGATTAAGGAAGCAACTTTGAAACTAAGTCCTCGCAACTAATCATGTTCTATATGAAATGTGTATCTTGCTTTACAAAATATCTCCGTAAGTAAAGAAAAAATACTTTTGTAATGTGAAATTGAAAATATGAAAGCCCTGTTTGTGTAGGAAGAAGATATCTACACCAGTAAGACCGCACGTACCTGTACTAATGAAGCTCAATTTCCTGGGGATCGATAACATCTGACACCTGGATGATTGAACATGAAAATCTTAGCATAAACTGTATATACCACTGATACTAATAATAAGAACACTAAGTTCTAGGAATATTGATATCAAGCTCTCACAATATAAAGCTCTCATACATTCCTAGGAAAGCCTCCAGTAACGCGATATGATGGCACGTTCCTTTGCCGCTAGGATCCGGCGCAATTGGCGGTCGAGCATTTACCAGATTCAGCTCCCAACGGTCATTGTATCGCGCGGCACCCACACCATACGGTACATCCCAAGTACTGTTTTTCGACGACTTGCTCAACGTTGAACGACGAATTTGATAATCAATGTCATCGATGCCATCAAGTGCAAACAACGAGTCGAGTGGCTCGCATTATACATGTTACTGGCTTCCGCAACGGCAATTGCTGTTCGTGGAAGACACTGGTGAAGAAGCTCTTTGTAAAGCAGAACGGAATTGGAGGACGCTGCCAGAGAACTAGACAAGGAGAACGCCTCATCTTTATAGATTTGGCACAAGAGCTGTTTTACGAGTTATGCTACTAAACGGGCCCGTCAATACGTTCTACTAGCGTGCGGTTTATTTAGTTAGTTTTCTTCTTCGGCCCGGGCAGTCCTCACAACTTGAACATGCCAATTGATTCAGTAGTGGTCTAGACCGTCTAGGCCATTTAGACAATCAGCACCACCGCTAATAAACTCGGCTCCCCCGGATATCCTGGCTGGCTGCTAACGTCTATAAAGTACATAAACCGCAGTTGACATATAACAAATAATAATAATTCTAAGGCAACATTCTTGTCAAATGACAACAAGACACTTTCCCAAAGTGTGTAGTCTGTTCTGTATCTACGCTCATGAAATCTCTCACTGAAATAGTATTCCCGTACCGTTCGTACTCACTAGCAATGGGCCAACACGTTCACACCAATGATCGTACAGGCTGGTCTTCATGTGCAATTAATATGATGTCAGTAACCTTGTCTTGGACGAAGGCTCCAGCTACGCTCATCGAATATTTACTGGCCTTGAGGCACGTCGGGGCAGCTGGAAAAGTACCGAATCTCTCTCTAACGTGGGTTTTATTTCATAATACGTTAGAGGTTATCTAGCTGTGATCACCAAGTACACAAACATTGATAAAGAACAGAAATACATCTAGTTAAATGCGATTTATAAACAACAGTTTCTACTTGCTCTCACAATCTCACGTCTTACTCACGATAATGATGAGCCATTGAGGGCCAGGTCCCTGAGGTAGGGTAGGGTTCGTGACAACATGGAAGGTTGAACCGGATGATGCTAAACCGGAGCCTTATGGCAAGAGGTCTTTAAGCCATTCGCCAGCCACCTAGTACCGTCAATAAGCACCAGGAAAGCTATGGCTAGCCAGCTTCGTAGTCGCCATAAAAGATGGCTGCGATCCCAAACTGAATGCCAAGCTTCATAAAACTAGTCCGTTGAGTGCTCCCGTCCTATTAGAATAATTAACTCTCTCCAAAAAAATATTTATTACTACTTGACTCCTACCAGGGCTGACTATTTCCTCAATCTAGATGATAGTATTTCCCAGCACGTTCGTGTGCGCACACACAACACCTCTCGACTGCTGCGTGTATCGCATTAGCTTTATCAATTGACCCAGTGTTTTTTTTGGCCGGCGTAAACGGTAAATAAGCTTATAATCATTGATGAGTGTTAGGCCCACTTTATAGGAACAATGCACAAAACATTTGAAGTCGGCATATCGGGCTATTAGCGCTACAAAAAACGAGTCAAACGTTGACCCACAATCGTGATTTTCTATCCTCTTAATTGGCGTCACACAACTTATCTTTCACCTTATGTTTGGGCTTGTTTTATTATAAAGCCTATGTAGTTGTTTTCTTACTGATGAAATTCTTGTTAGGTTTGACTACCAGCTGGAAACTCACTTGGGAATTAAAAAATCCAACGTCAAACCCTAGCCTCGTGCCTATCTTCAGGACAAGCTTGCTAGCGGTCCCCGTCTGTCCCACTCCTACGTGTCTGTTGCCGCGATGGTATGCAAAGCTTTAACACTCCTAGGAAAGCCTCCAATAACGATGATAGCACGTTGCTACCCGCAGGTCCTTTGGCCTCTAAGAGGCGCAATTGGCGGTCGAACAGTTACCAGCTTCAGCTTCCAACGATCTTTCTTCAGTCGCATTGCATTGCGCGGCTCCCACACAATACCAAGTACTATTTTTCGAGGGCCGCTCAATCTTGAACGACGAAAGCTGTTATCAAATGCTAACGAAGAGGCGAACCATTCACGATATTCATACCGGACAGTTTTACTGGCTTCCGCCACGGCAATTGCTACATTGACGCCAACAGATGAGCGAGAACACCCGGCGAACGAAGCTGCATCTGTTCCTGACGATCAAACTCGTGAAGAAGCTCTTTATCAGGCTTCCAGAACGGAATTGGAAGACGCTGCCAGAGGACTAGACAAGGAGAACGCCTCCTTCCTATACATCTGGTACAAGAATATTGTTCGGTGGTTTTACAAATTATGCTACAATCCCGTTGCTACTAGCTTGCGATTTATTCAGTTGGCTTTGCTTTTCGGCCCAGTCCTTATAACATTCCCAATTGTTTTAGTAGGACCCAAAGTGGCATTGGGTATGAATCGACTTTACGGCATTATCGAAGACGACGTTTCACCATCATCTAAGGACCGTGTCGGCGCCATTTGGTGGTTCAAGTATTTGACTTGGACTATGGAAATGGCCGGCCCTTCATTTATAAAGGTAATTTTTGATGACAGTTTTTACACTCTCAATTGGTTCCACCACCTATTTTTTGCCTTTTGCGTGAACCTAGTTGTCTTTAATTGCCCTATTTACTGACATTGTTACTTAGTTAGGCCAATGGGCTGCTTCCAGAACTGATATTTTCCCGAAAGTCCTGTGCGATGAATTCTCAAAGCTCCATTCTAACGCCAAGAAACACTCGTTATCTGCAACCAAGAAAATCATAGAGGAAGCGTTCAATGGTCTTAAGTTTGAGGACATTTTTGAAGAATTCATAGAAGAACCTTTAGGTGTTGGAGCCATTGCACAAGTTTATAAAGCGCGCCTCGCTCCTCATCTACTCTCCCAAATTAACCAAAACGACTCGCGCGGTGACACTATTGGGAAGAAAGCAAAACGAGATATTATTGATATGATACCTGAACCTATCTCATCTAGAATCATTTCCAAAGACGTTACCCCGCTTTCCGATTGGGTAGCAGTTAAGGTTTTGCATCCTCGGGTAGCAAGGGTTGTTGAGCGAGACCTGGCCATTATGCGAACTTTAGCATGGATCGTGAATTCACTCCCAACCATGGAATGGCTGTCTTTACCAGGTGAGGTGGAAACGTTTGGTGATATAATGCGCCACCAGATGGATTTGCGAATCGAGGCGCACAATCTAGAGATATTTAGAAAGAATTTTGCTGGCAGCGCGGATATCAAATTTCCGCAGCCGTACTTGAAATACTCTTCAAGGAAAGTACTTGTGGAAGAGTTTATTAGTGCAATCCCGATGCCTAAATTTTTAAACAACACTGGTGGGCATGAAGATGCGTCCTCCGAAGGGATGGATAAGAGAATATCGAGCAAAGGATTGGACGCTTTTTTGAAAATGCTTTTGCTTGACAACTTTATCCATGCAGATCTACATCCTGGCAATATCTATGTTAGGTTGTATAAGAAGGGACGCCACAACATTGGTGATATTGTTCTTGGTCCTGAAGATCCTACTACATCTCAGGAAATTGAAGAGATCACACAAAAGTTGAATGCTATATCTGACAAGGCAGAGTGGAATAAAGAAGTTTCGCGCTTAGACTCTGAGGGATACTATCCTCAGATTTGTTTCATCGATGTGGGACTGGTGACCGAGCTCAATGAAGTCAACCGTCGCAACTTCATTGACTTGTTTAAGGCCATTGCTGAATTTGATGGCTACCGTGTTGGAGAGCTCATGATCCAACGTTCACGTACACCCGAGACGGCAATTAATCCTGAAATTTTTGAACTCAAGACTCAGCGTCTAGTACACAGTATCAAGGCTCGAACTTTTGCCCTGGGTAATGTGAAGGTAGGCGATTTGCTCAGTCAAATGCTTGGTATGGTTCGTCAGCACCACGTCCGTATGGAGAGTGATTTCATCACTGTTGTTCTTAGTATTCTTCTACTGGAAGGCATTGGACGGACGCTAGATCCTGGAATGGATCTCTTTAAGAGGTGAGTATCGACACTAACTTAACCAACTAAGTCTAACTTTTATAGTTCACTTCCTATCCTCAGAAAGCTGAGCTATCAGGATCGTAAGCTGTTGCTTGACGACGACTTCTTATCCATGTGGAAAGTGTGGATCGCGCTTGAGACTAGACAGTTCATCAACGCGTCTATCCAAGACGTAAGTACTCTAATCATGGGCCATCGATTCCGCTGCTAACTCCCCATAGATTCACAATCTTGTCAAGTATGACCTGTTATGTCCTAACCGTTAATGTCGTTTGTTTCTATTTATTCGTAAATTATGATAAAAGCGTTCGTGCTATTTTCTACACTTGTGCCTCTACCTGCTTTCACATGCTATCAGCGATGCGTGGAACATGATAAGTTACATCTACAGAAAAATGTAGTTACTGCTGTCACTATGCATGTTTGAGATCTTCGAGATAAGACAGATAAAGTTATGGATAAACCCTAACCTAGTGAACTTGCAATAAACGAAAGCTCTGATAACGCGAGACCAAAGTCTTACTTCTTATCGTCTCATCATTAATATAGAAGAAGATAATACGAGAGCGTCCGGTATTTTCTCTTACATTTCCTTGACTTAGTACAAGTTTCCCTTTATTTTTTTGTGTGTTTTGGCCATATCCCGAGCAACTTAGCTTGTTCACTGATAAACCACGAACGATACGGATAAGAACCTGCAGCATACTACAAACAATATTTTGGAACTCCATACTCGGATTATATATTGAAGCCAACTCGGCAGTTATGGGTGGTTTGACCCAGGATATATCATTGGCATCATCATGAAGTTTGGAAAGAAGTAAGTTCAAATAGCAGTGGAATGTGCTTTAGCTAACGAACAAGCCTCACACGAAACCAAGTTCCAGAATGGAGGTGAGTTGCCTAGAGCTTCTACAATACCACGACTAAAACAATAGAAATTATTATATCAACTACAAGGAACTCAAGCAAGGCATCAAGCAAGTCCTTCAGAACCAATGCATAGAAAGTGAATCGTTTGTGGATATGAGTAGTATGTTGTGTCTATTTGGCAATAATGCGTGCACTAACGATTTGGTGTAGACTTCTATTCAACAATGGATCGTAATGTGAAGATGGTTGACGAGTTTTTTAACTTGACACTCCAGTCATATACTCATCGACTTACGGCTCTAATACAACAATGCGATACTTTGGACCCTAAAACTCAAGAAATGGACCCTGAAGAAGTTGAGGATCTGATCAACACCTTGTTAGAGTTACGGTCTGGGTTTAGAAAATTGCAATGGTACGCAGAAGTGAACAAGCGTGGTTTTGTGAAAATATTGAAGAAATTGGACAAAAAGATTCAAACTCCAGCCCCGGCTGAATACTTTAGCTCAAACGTGATGATTTTACCATTTGCAAGCACTGCTAGTGTGGATACAAAGATGAAATTGACAAACACGTATATTCAAGAGCTGTCACCTTACACCACTGAGGCAAGAGAGCACAGTGGAATCGAGAAAATTATCAGATCGAGCGCAAGCCAGGCAAGTGTTCTGTCAAAGATTCGTAGTGCTAACATGGCTTCCCTAGATCACAGTGCCTTGATTGTTCTGCGGAAACTAGTCATAGATGATAGTGCGATGGAAATACAACGGCTCATTGCTGAGAACGCTGTACCTAACAACGTTATTCTATTTGCGCTATACAAAGCAGTTTCCTTGAAATCATTTGAAAGTGTCAAGGTAATGCTAAGAGCACTACAGAGACTAGAGGATTCGTCTGAACTGGGGCGTAATATACTCCACAAACTTATAATTAACCATGCACGACAGCAAAAATCTAGCGATGATTATAGCAAAGATGCTTACGCAGCTATCTCATTTAACAGGACTCTTTACCTAAATCCTGCTATGGTTCCAACTGCGTCTGCTAACTTGTCTGCAACGTATGGAAGTGACGGTATCAATTCCAAGGATGACGTTGAAGCTCTTGTGTTTATTCTGGATAACCTTCGACCAGATCAAACTTACGCACTGACTGCAGTTGACAAGTACAAAAGAACCCCGCTTCATTATGCTGCACAGCATGGCCTTCGGTTGTTAGCAAACGTTCTTATTGATTATATGAAGAAATGGGACCGGGTTGATCGAGGAAATGGGTTTGATGGTCCAGAATGGAGAGATTGTGATAATATGACGCCTATTCAGCTAGCAGTATCCGGAAACCATCCTCTCACTACACAAGTGATTCTGGATTCTGTTCCTCTTTCGATTTCCCACCTTCATGACTCTTCGGATTTGCTCAACATAGCAACAAAACTTGGATCAGTACAACTTTTGGAAGTGCTTCTTCGTCAGGATTTGAATATCAACTTTGTTTCAGACAAACTTACAAATGAGACCTGCTTATTTATTGCATGCAAGTTGAAGTATCAAGATTGTGTAAAGATACTATTAAAGCATGGGGCAGATTTTGAGATTGCGGAATCTGCTTTTGGATGGACCCCATTATTCATGGCTTGCGCTGAAGGGCATGAAGAAATTTGCAAGCTTTTGGTTGACGCAGGGTGTGACACCAACAAACTTGATAACTCGGGTTGGACTGCCATGGAACACGCTTGTTTAAGAGGGCATTTGAATGTCGCTGATATTGCAAAGCCATCCACTCCGCCCAAGCCTTTTCTGCCAGGTAACAATAACTCTCCAGAGTCCTTGAAAAGTAGACGCAGCTCTGTGGTCTCTATATCTAGTGGCTCCTCTACGCCTAGAAGTGAACCAGGGTCCTTCAAATGCAGCTCATCCATGTCTTCTGAAGGCAGCGAAGCGCTCTCGAAAGGAAATTTCAATGTTGGAACAACTGTGAAAGAGTTCGGGCATCACCATCTTACTGATAAATCAATGTTATTAGTAACTCTTGGGAGTATGGATGTTCGCGAAAAGAATCCTCCGGTTCATCTTGATCGAGTGCCCTATTCCAAAGCATCATCAACTCAATTAGACACCGCGCTGTCGTTAGTGATTTCAGCCAAAAATTGTGAGGACCTGCATACTATAGATTTGCCTTTAAGTGAAAACGCACCCATAGAGCAGTATGCTTTCTACACAGATAATCCCGATGATATTTCGTTGTATTTCGACATTGTTCCAACGCACCATGGCCATAAAGCTAGCGTGCTTGGTCGTGCTGTGACACTCATATCAGATCATATTCGCAAGAATCGGCACGACAAAATGCGAAGCATGCGTCGCACTATCACAATTCCAATTTTGGAGACGTCAACTCTTGAAGTGCTAGGCAAACTTCAGTTTGAGTATATTGTTGTGCATCCATTCTCTCATCCCAAACTTGACGTGGAGAACTCATCTACGTACTGGAAATCTCTTATCTCAACTCGTGTAGTTGGTCATCGTGGCCTTGGAAGGAACTATCCAGATACCACAAGTTTACAGCTTGGCGAAAACACCTTGGAGTCTTTTGTTCAGGCAGCAAGTCTCGGTGCTAGCTATGTGGAAATGGATGTGCAGCTTACCAAGGATTATGTTCCAGTTGTTTACCATGACTACCTGGTCAGCGAAACAGGCATTGACATACCGACACAAGCAATAACACTGGAGCAGTTTTTGCGTATTAGCGAACAGGATCATCACAACGAATCCAATGCTCAAGACAGATTTCCAAGGAGAGGGCAATCCTTTACGGAAGAGAAAGGCATTGGAAACCGAAGACGTTCGCTGTCGCTTAAATCTCATTTTTCCCAAGAGCCTTCTATAATGGAGCAAAAAATGAAATTCACCCGAGATATCAAAGTCAAGGGTTTCAAGCCTAACATCAGGGGCCATTCAATTCAAGCTCCCGTGGTAACACTTGAGCATGCATTCAAAACAGTACCAAAGAACATTGGATTCAACATTGAGTGCAAATATGCCATGCTTGACGAGTGTGAAAACGAAGATATCGACACCTTTGGAGTTGAATTCAACTTTTGGGTTGATACCTGTAAGTATGTCAGTTAAAGAAGCCTACAAATCTAACACTATAGTACTAAAATGTGTCTACGATCACGCAGACGGGAGAGACGTGATTCTGTCGACTTTTCATCCCGAAATTTGCATTATGCTAGCTTTGAAACAGCCTTCTTTCCCAGTGATGTTTTTGACAGAAGGGGGTAACTCTCAGCTTATGGATGTTCGTGCCACTAGCCTTCAAGAGGCCATTCGTTTGGCTAAACGATGGAACCTTCTTGGTATTGTGTCCGAGGCAGTGCCACTTGTTCAGTGCCCACGCCTCATTAACGTCATTAAAGAGAGCGGACTCATGTGCATGACTTACGGGTCTCTCAACAATGACCCTGCTTTGGCCAAGATGCTCACTCAAGCTGGTGTCGATGCTGTTATCGCTGACCATGTGCCTACTGTGCGTAAGAGCCTCACATACTCTACCCAGGAAGCAGAGTATACAGCACGTGACATAAACATGTAACCCTAGCCTTATAAATGAAAATTGCCTAGTCTCCAACCATCTCGAAATTTCCTACATTGATGTGCTTTCTTGCCATAAGCCGTGATATTTATTGAAACGCGAAATTGCTGGAGATTATTCATACTGATTTGGTATGAATATTTTGGGAGAGTTCCAGTTATATTATATTTGAAGCGATAGCTTTTGTTTTTACATTATTTGGCGTCAGCATTTAGACGCGTTCTAAACAGCCAAACACGAAAAACAATAGAATCATGACCTCTTCGATAGGTAGCACGAAGGTACCACAAGCTCTGCAGAGCGGATTTGCGTCGCGACTGAGGTTAGAACAAACGTCACTGTTCATTTCGACTGCACCTGTCGTGCGCACCAACAAACGCGCCGCGACGAATCAGATTGTGAATTATGCCGAAGTGGAGGAGGATTTCGACGACGATGAGGACGATTCATCCTATGGAAATGGTGGCTCGTTAAATTTTAACTCTGTCGGCGGATTTGGGGGTTTGGGGGGTTCTGGGCTCCATACGCCAATGGCGCCAAGTAGTACTGGCACGCCGAAGCCTGACAAGAAAGAGGTGAAACGACTTGCCAATAAAACTCAACACTTGGAATATACAGACGAACAGTTGACCGCGATTGCCGAAAAGGACGAAGTGCTAGTCCCTATCCGACTGAATTTGGAGTATGAAAGTTATAGAATTACAGACTTCCTCTTATGGAATGCAAGTGAGGAAGTCATCACCCCCGAAGCCTTTGCTGCAATCACATGCAGCGATATGGACCTACCCCAGAACTTCATTCCGCAAATTGCTAGTGCTATTCGAAGTCAACTTAGTGACTACTCTACAGTGGCCAATGTCATTTTACCAGAAGACATGGGATTCCATGTTATCATTAACCTGAATGTGAATCTCAACAAACAGTTGTATGAAGACAAATTCGAATGGGACTTGGGCTCCGATATCACGCCTCAAACGTTTGCAAAGTCGGTTGTACAAGACCTGGGCCTTGTCGGTGAATTCTATCCTGCTATTGCACACGCTCTTTATGAAGTTCTTTACCGCATGAAGAAGGAAGCAGTTGAAGGCCATCTCCCTCAAGAAATTGAAAACTATGCTGCATTTGGAGGTGATGCTGGATGGCGTGTGGACCAAGAGATGCTGGGCGAGGAATGGGCACCCACAGTCGAGACGTTGTCACAGGAAGAGATTGAGAAGCGTGAGATTGAACGCGGCCGTAACAATCGTCGTCTCAAGCGCGAATCTATGCGCATGGGAAGTGATATGACTGATATTGGTGGACTCTTTGGCCGTAAACGTCGCCGGCGCGGATACGATGACCGTGGTGATAGTCCATGGTAAAGAAGTATTGAATTAAATGAATATATATTCCTCCAACTAACTGATTAATGTTTCCAAGTAATTTATACAAGTTGCAAGTTTGTGTCGTTTGGCCTTGGTAAAAACCTGTAATATCGCTCTTGCAGTGAGGTTTATTATATCATGTTCTCTTGCGTGAACAAAGGTCTTTAAATTCTGAACTCTTGTACGCTCGACCATGAGTGCCAATACCTCTTTAAGAATGCCCATAATCACACGAGAAGAAAATCTGGAATTTTTTCTTAGCCATAGAGACGTGCCCAACAGTATTCTATTCCCAACTTCTTTTGCAACCAGTTCGATATTCTTCAGTACAGTTGGCCATGAGTTCAAGTCCAGATTTACCATTGGCAGAGATAGTTTCATTTTGACGAGTCTTGTGATACTCGCTCTAAAATTCGTAAGGGCAAGAGTCGCGCCATTTGCTCGCACTGAGACGGAATCGGCATGGCTAACATTTGAAGTGTCAGTTATAACTGGCATCTTCACAATCTCAAGAGTTCTTGTGTTGATGCCCAATCCGATATATGGCATAATTATGGAGTTATTGCTCTCTGTTTGTTTGAGCGTAGTAACATCTCGATAGTTGGGTAGTCCGTTACTTAACTCGTCGTTAAATTTCCTGGGTTTGAAATTCGTAAGAGTTTTGTCTTTGTGAATGAAGGCGCCAAATTCGGGAAAGCCTCCAGACATGCGAGTTAGAAAAAGCTCAACCAGGGAACGGTTCGGAGATATTATGAGAAAATCATCAACAAATCTTACAAGTAGATGAAGAGGTAAATTTTCACCAGTCTCCGGAAATATTTTTTTCTCAAGCTCTGCGTAAACAATGTTGCACAGCAGCGTTGACAAAATGGAGCCTTGAGGAATTCCTACGTCCTGAACGTACACAGTTTTGCCAACACGAATCAAGTTTTGCTTGAGGTGCTCTTTAAGCAAAATAGACAGGTTCTCTCCGTCGCAAATATCACCGTTTGCCAGATCTACAAACACTTTTGTGTTCGGGTTCATCGACATCATAGCTGTTGACATATTGGTTCTGCCTGCTGCTTGTCTAGCAGCTTGAAACTTTGCAGAGGTAACTGCGTATTCTGGTAAACGCATATATTTGGTTCGAATCATTTCAGTATCAGCTTTGCAATGCAAGCGCTGGAATCGGTGCATAAAATAGAAGTTGAAGTTGCCAGTGCGTCCATTCTTCAAGAGCTTTTCTGCTAATTCAAAAGCAACGTCAGCAGGAATGGTATCGTAACATTTCTTAATGTCAACCTTCGCAAAGTATAACTTGGGTAAACCTTGTCTCGAGACTGGTAGACGCTGTTTGAACTCCAGCAGTCGACATTGCAATTCTCTGACTGAGGTTATAGCACCCCCAATGTGCTCGCGACCTGAATACCAGTGCTCGAAGGAGAGAGCCGAAAAAACATTCTTAAGAAGGTCATTAACGCTTTTCTGAGGTACGCATACAGATGACCTAGTTCTCGGATCATACACGGTTTGTTCTCTAGAGCGCCCAAGACACACAATACCTCGATATCCTCCGCCAGGCTTGGGAATAAAACGCAAAGATGAAGGCGTTCCGATTTGACTCTTGTGAACAAGCTCACGAGCTTTCTTTCTGAGAATAGGTTGCAAAGATAATGACTTGAACTCATCAAACGCTGGCTCCGTCAAAGCAACCCATACATCATGGCGATAATAAACAATTCTATTTGCACCGCCAGAAACCTCGGTTGCATAAAAGTGCGATCTCAGTAAAGGTACCAAAAAGGAGTTAAACAACCAATACAAGAACTCAAGATGAAGTTCTCTGCACTTGTAAAAATGTGACTGGCCATGTCCTCCTCGTTCTGTCCATATTTCAGGAATAGACATGTGCTCTGCGACATAGGACAGCCGCAAGTCTTCATATCGTCTGAGTCTGATAAACTTGGCGATACAATCAAACAGATGGCTCCAATTTTTAGGAGTCCCTATTAGATCTTTGGGTATGACATGTCTAAACACAGATTTGCAGAATTGGAACACTTCTTGAAAATCACTTGAGAGGTCCACCTTCTTCATTTCCTCCCACTGGGAAGCAGCAAATGAGCGGTCTGAAATCTGGGAAAATGTAATGTTTGAACTAGAAATTTCCGTTGAAGGCATATCATGTTGTTTTAGGAACTGTGTTGTCTGGTCAGCCCATTCTCCTTGTCTTTGCGATAGAATTCTTTTAGTGATTTCAACACTGGCACGCTCATGCTTATTAGGACAATATTTGTTCAAAAGCGCGCCATACGGGCATCGGACGTTATTCTTCATCAAATTTCGGACTAATTCAAAAGGCCTTCCACTGAGACGGTTAGGTACTCGGGCTTTCGTGAAGTCCTCCTCAAGCGCACCAAGTTTGTAAAGATTGAATCGAGAAAAATCAGCGATGCGATAGCCGGGCAGATGTGTATAAGATTCGGCTAGTGGAGATGGAACCTTATGCTGAATCGGAAACATGAATAATAAAGTACATTTGACTTGAGCAATTTCCCGTACTCTCTTGTCTTTTTCTTGCCTTAAGCAAGGAAGTTCTGCGTTCAAATGATCTATCACATAATTAGAAACTATCGTCGGAAAAGATCTAAACAACACTTACGCTGCGGTCGCAACCCATACCGCACCTTCTTTTCCGCCGAAAAGAAAAATGGGTTGGCGTAAACAATCGAAACCTTTGCCAGAGCAACTTTAGTTGCACGGGTCATGGCAACGCACTGCTCAGCCGCCTTGGGGATACATGCAGGCTCCCTTGCCATTGCTTTTGCTTTTGCAATTTTGTCAGAAGAGCTGCCTGTAATTTGAAGCACGCCGTTGTTCGGTAATGCTGTGAATAACGCGACATGAGACCAAAGGTAATATATAACAGCAGGAGAAGTAATAGATCGCAGCTCCTGCCAGGTTTTTCCTTCCAATGCATCCACCTGAGGGTTGAAGCTCGCCTTGCTGGTATTAGTACCAGAGTTGTTTGAATAATCCGTTGACTCAAACCCATAAGTTAGCACATGATCTGGGTATCTGCTTTTCTTGAACTGATTTTCAATAACCATTGCAATAAGCTCATGATGTGGAGGGTCCAATTCCACTATGTGTTCTCCAAGTTTGGTCCTCAAAAACTGCACACCAGCTTCCATGTTATCCACGCCGACTAGTGTTGTATCTAGGAATTTGCCGAGTTCTACACTTTCGCCTCCGTTTAGGCCCTTCGCGTTGAATGCACCAATTCCCATTAAATATTCACGTAGAGAGAGAACAAAGTCGTAAATTGCTGCCAAGTTTTCTTGACGCGTCCTGATTGTGAACGTTTCGCGTTTGCGAGATCGTCGTCTTCTTTCATGTTTAGAAACATGGTTATTTCGAGACAAACAATCCAATTTTTGTTTCTTTACATTTCTTTTATTGTCTTCAGAAGGAGAGATTGGTCTCTTCTTTGGTATATGCCTTGTCATGGTCACATTATTATTGACACGAAGAAAAAAGCAGGATGGATAGGGAAGAAGATAGTAATGGAAATTATGTGGGTTGGGGTTTGAAAATCATGGAGAAATGCTGCAAGCTAAACTACATAGGAATCGAAAAACAGAGGGATTGTGTGGAGACCTGGAAGTGGTCAATTGGTCAATTTATGAACTTTGCTGCTATATTTTTCTACATAAATTTTCTTTATACGTCACTTAGCCCTGTTCAAGATCTGGAGTTCGTTGAATGAGAGGTAGTTTTTGAATTCCTTCGTATTGCAAGCCAGCGGGGATGTTGTAGGCTGGCCAGAAACCAATTGACAGTTTTGCGCTTCGGGATTATTTTCGGCTGTCTTCACATCGTCAACGGGAGAAAAAGCAAGGTTATTTTCATGATTAAAACAGCCGGTTGGGCGTTCAGAGATTACTTCTTCGTTAGGCTCGTCTTCCTCAGGAATGTCACTTATATCTAGCCTCATAAACTGAGAAGTCTCCTCAGTGGAATAGCTTTGAGACTCCTTGAGGCCATGTGTTCTGAGCGCATTCAAGCTTTCCCCAGTCTCATGCGGTATTTCCATTAAAGTCAGTGCACCTGTACGAATAGCATTGGACGCCTTACTATGCAGAACATCATTATTTTCAGGTGAGTTATTACCAAGCTCCATATAAGTTCCTTGAGTTATCTCAGTAGCAAAGCTATCCATGAAATTTCTGGAGAACTGAGTGTTTTCGGCTGAATCATACGACGCTTCGTCCCTGGAATTTTCGACAGATAAATTCGTTAAAGAAAGAATGGATTCAGATGAAACGGCAGGCGGGGTGCGTTGGTTATGTGATATATTTTCATGGGCATTAGATTTGCCAGCCTCCCCAAGTGTTTCGGCTGAATCATCAGCAAATTCTAAAACGCTTTTCCAAGAAGTTGTGGATTCACTGTCAGATGCTAGGTCAGGCTCAGGTTCGCGGCGCAAGTCAATGCGATCCAAGTCCGTTTGAGTCAGTTGACATGGGTTGTATTTTGAAGGTCCAGTGGCGTTAACAGACACTAGTTTGACGCGGACTTTATTAGAGGCGGCAACAGAAGAATTATCCATGTTGGAGTCAGAGTCGGAACCAAACCAGCTCTCCATACTATCCGTAGTGGCATTACTTTTATTATCATGGGACTGATGATGTTGTTGAGTATCATCGCTAGAGTGCTCCATTCTCAGGAACGACTTTGCAGAGTTGGCTGAGGTTCCTGTCTTCGTCGTCAAGGTAGTTGAAGTGGATCCCCTATTTTGGAGGTTACTATTGGTTTCCAATGTGTCAATAGGCTTGTCCTGTTTAATACAACATATTCCAGGGAGCTGAAGGCAGTCAAAGGAGTGCACGTCGTTTAGACAAGTTACTTTGGCATACAAGATCGTAAGAGCTTTCAGAACTTCCTCAAGCGTTCGAATTTCATACTGGATATTCATGGAGCCCGCAGGCTGGTTGATTTGTTTGTTGTATTGCCATTCCGGGAAGAGTCGATCGTTGACATTGGAGATGAATATCCAAAGTGTCGAAATGTATTTCTCAATATCGTCACCAACCTCGAGATTCTGGACAGCCAATAGAGTCTTCTCAGCTGTGACAACTTTGACTTTTTTTGTCCTATAAGGAGATTTTGAATGTGACTTTAACCTGGAAAGGTTCTTTTTCAACATATTTTTCCAGGTGGTCTGTTGTCGGTGAGGTATTTGATAGTCTTCTTTAGAGCTAGGAGGAGCACGAAGAAATGAAGTATTACATTTCACAAGCTCGATTAGAGGGGATTGGGTATTAGGTAGTGTGGCCTTGTCCACTGAATGCAAGTCAAGGTCAGGAATTGAAGCCACTAGAATAAAATTAGATTCCTGTAGCAACTACTTGCCCTAAAGTAACTCACGCTTTCTGCCATATATCTTGAGAAGCTTTTGTATGTGCACGAAACATAGCTCCCGGGTATTGACAAGCTCCTGGACGCTGTACCCGGGGGAAACGTGTTCCAGCTCGCCAAGAAATTGACCAACAGTTTGCTTATAGATATCTTGGAGGTCTAAAGTACTGTGCTGCATGTTAACACAAAGTTGGAACATATAGAAGACGAAAAAAAAAAACTGAGGATATCAAAATAATTAAATAATTCTCTTATAGCAGAACAAATAATCTCAGCAATTCATTTCAAGGTAGAGAATGCATTAATTTAAACACATTTCGAACAACGTAAGCCCGTGGCAAGCTGCAAAGAAGATAACTTGTGCAGTGATTTGCACAAGCATAAATGTTTGCTTCAAATAAGTTGACTTGAAAGCCAAACAGACCCCACAACGGTTACGTCTGAGAATACACCGTTCTGAAAGCACGTTGAAGTTCAGAAAGGAAGATCAGTGAACTATCACGCTAAATAAAAGGGTAGTAATGAGTGGTATACAAAAATCGAAGCTGCATGATTGATTTGCATTACACTGCGCGGAAACAAATTGTAAACTCAGTGACTTGCCAATAAGATCCATCACTAGCTTCGTATGTGAGCAAAAGTCGGTGTTGTGATCAGCTATAAAGTAGATATGGCGGGGATTTGCCCATTACCATGACGTAAAGGTATAATTTGGTAAGGCATTTTCGTCATAGGAGAGTATTTACCTGTAAGTAATGGCGGATTGGCATGATAACTATGGATGAAGTGCACACCCGAATTTCTGCATCTGGCGGTATTTTCATAGCTCACTCTCCCTTCCAATGGTTTGATTAGCATTGCAGGAGGTTGGCCGGGTGAGTATTGGTAACAGCGGTTCATGTAGACGGGGCCAGACCTTCTTTTGCATTAAGAATACTATTAACACTCAGCTCAAAATATTAATCCACTAGGTAGGAAAATGGTATTTCGGTTTATGAACGTGCCTAGGCGAGGAAATCTGTGCCATAGCGCAGCAATCGAGGCAAATTTATTCAAAATTCAAAGATGGGGAATCGTTAGTAGCTAGATCTCAGTGAGACCAACTAAAAGGTATCTATCTCAAATCTTCAAAGTCATGGTCTTGCATCAGCCAGTTGGTAAACTTGTATGTTGGCGACTGTGTTATGGGGAAGAGGTTTTGCAGGAAAGCTAAATAATTCAATCATTTTCATTGGCTGAAGCCTTGTTCTTCCAATCCCGCATCCTAAAAAAAATCCTTACCAAAAACTCACTACCACCTTTCACCATCTTCAAAGGAATTTGTCAAGACACAACACACACAAAAATGGTTCAGGATTTACCCCCCGTCGGAGGCTACGAGCCCGTTCAATGGAAGGTACGATTAAATTGAGCGCAATGATTTTTTTTCTCATCATTTTATCCTCCTGTTTCTTCAAAGCATGGGCAATACTAATAACCAAACTTATAGCGCAATCTGCCTGCTAGAGGCTTCAGACCCATGATCTACCTTGTCGGTATGGGCGTCCTGTGTACCTACGGATTCTACAAGATCATCGACGGCATCCACGAGCGTAACGAGCTGTACCGCGAAAAGATTTGGGCTCGTCTTTACCTGCAGCCCGTTCTTCAGGCCGAGGCTGACCGCGACGCTGTTCGACGACACTACGCCCAGGTCGCCCGCGAGCAGGAAATCATGAAGAATGTGCCCGGCTGGGACGCCGAGGGTTCAGTGTACAACGACAAGAGGTTCAGAAGACCAAGTGTCATTGCTTTGCCCAAGGATATCTAAACGAGCGCGAGCGAGCACACAACAACAGCAGCAACAGCAGCGCGACATGACAAAAAGAAAAAGGGCGACAAATAGGCAAAACTCTTTGGTAGTTCCTGCTTTTTTTTATTTTATTCTACTTTGGCATCCCATATCTCTCTCTACATATGTAATTCACTTGGCTTTTTTTTACTAGCTTTTTTTCATTTGGCGTTTGTGAGACGCACACGCCTGGGGTTTATGGAGCAGTCTCTTGACAATGATGAAGCTTTCACTTGTTGTCTAAGCTTACAGAGACAGTCCCTTAGGTATGGTCACTCAGTCATTGCTCCAGAGAGGGTCCCTCTGGCATGAGTAGGCAGATAGGCCGACACTCCCGTAGACTTTGTGTTCAGTGCCTTTTTCACTCATGTAGGACCCTAGCCCAGGAGTGCAGCCAGGCCACAATGACTAACCCCCCACCCCCACTACGCCATGATGGATAAGTTCGCCGTCTCAGGTTTTCTTCTCTCTTGCCAAATACAAGGAATACTCCAAGCATTACAATGACTGGCAGCATTAAGATTACAACAAAGGAACAGGTGGAGGAATTCCTTGACAAATACGACGATTTTCTCTTTGACTGCGACGGTGTTCTCTGGTCTGGGTCTCGTCTACTCCCGTCCGTTGTTGAAACCCTTGATCTTTTGAGGTCTCGCGGAAAACGTCTCATCTTTGTCACTAACAACTCGACCAAATCTCGCAAAACTTACACCGGAAAGTTTGCCAAGTTTGGCATTGTAGTGTCTGAGGATGAGGTGTTTGGCTCGTCGTACTCTGCGGCCGTGTACTTGAAGGAAGTTATTAATTTCCCAAAAGACAAGAAGGTCTTGATCATTGGCGAAAGCGGCATGGAAGAGGAACTGAAGAGCGTGGGAATTGATTTTGTGGGTGGCACAGACCCTGCCTTGAGAAAAGTGGACCCTTCCGAGGCTGACCTGGATGCTCTTGAATACGATCCCAGCATCGGGGCCGTGCTTTGTGGTTTGGATCTAAAGATCACTTATCTCAAGATTGCTTATGCGCTTCTTCAGATCCAAAACAAAAATACGCTTTTCCTTGCTACCAACACGGACTCGACTTTCCCCACGCATGGCAAGCTTTTGCCTGGTGCCGGTACCATTGTCTCTACCCTAAGAACCTCCTCGGGACGAGAGCCAGTTGCGCTCGGCAAGCCTTCGCAGGCCATGATGGACTGTATTAAAGCCAAGTTTAAATTTAACCCTGAGAGAGCCTGCATGGTGGGCGATAGACTCAATACCGACATGGTTTTTGGTACAGAAGGAGGGCTCGGAACCTTGATGGTACTTACTGGAGTCGAGAAGGAAGAGAGCATTTTCCCCGAAAACAACCCCATAGTTCAGCCCAAGCACTACATTGACAAGTTGGGCTCGCTATTTGAGTATCTTCAATAGAAGAGAAGCCTACTTGTCTTTCAAATTGGTTTTTGTTCCAAACAGCTTGTAGAACTATAGATTTGGTCTCATAATATGGCACGTATTAATGGGATATATGCGCAATGTCTCAAATTTTCACGGGTGTGTGTTCTTGTGTATCAAACTGTGATATCAACTGTGTTCCTTGCCGTCTGAAACACTTCGCCTCCCGTGGGGTGGGTACTAGTATGTGTTCCTGAGGGCGGTTGGTTCACTGCGGCAACCCAAAACTCTATGAACGGTGAAGTGTTTTTTATTTTGTCGTCATTCAAAGTTGTTTGCAGAAGGTATGCTTGGCCGCACGTATGAAAGCGAATATATTTCAACTTGTGAGACCTTGTAATTTCCTTGCAACTTGGAGGTTGAGCTTAAGTATTTTGAACGCCATAAACATCAATCGATCTCAAATAAATCCTCATCGTCATTTTCAACTCCTTAATAATATAGAAAGAAGGGCCACGTAGTGAAAAACGAGTGCACGGCCACCACTGAACTTCAGAGTGAACACTGAGAACACATAAATTGACTTTCGTATATTTAGAAAGTAAGTTAGCGTTTAAGTAATGATCCAAAGTCACCGAACCACAGCACTAGAAAGAGTGAAAGCAGATCTTCATGGGTTGTCTCTTGCAGATGTGAGTGATTCAAAGTTGTTGAAGTTCATCGGTTCACACATTTTGCAAACCTTTGGTATCGCGTAATTCTGTTCCACGTTTCTCATATTTTCCAGAGGAGGCGAAGAAGTTCAGGAAGTACTGCTTGAAAACAAGTTTTACCTTGGCGTTTTCGCCTGCAAAGGGGTTCATGGAGACCTAAAAGGCATTCATCCATCGTCTGCGGATGTCTCACCGGGCTTTTGAGAGGAGGTTGGCGGCTCGACTTGCGCACAAGAGAGTCAGGAACCACTTCGCCACAAAAGTGCCACGGGTTTCAGAGGAAGGGTCCTTTGAAAACCCAATTCTAGGGGAGATGTCATGATCTACATAGTAAATCAATTACTGGGTCATCAGCACCTTAACGAACTCTAGCCCTTCGGAGATCTTGACTGGGTGCAGAAATGTCAGATTGAATATAATTTTTTAGTTGATATAGAACAAGATTAAGAATAACCATAGAGTTTACAAAAATTGAGTTGATATCAATTGATAAGAAGAATAATAATAATGATAAAGTTTACCATGAATTCCAAATGTTGAACGTTGAGATTCAGCATGTAATGTGCCATTGTACGCAGTTGAAAAAAGCGCTTACTTTAAAGGAAAACTGAAGCGCACGGGAAAGTCAACCTGTGCATGATGAGCATTTGACCCGAGCAGTTTGAGCAGCATGAAAGCGTTTTGAGTGTATTATTGACGATCGCTCGTTGTATATAAAATGATTTCCAATGGAGACCGTCGACGATCTTTCAAAAAGGCCTGAAATGTAGTTTTGTTCTGTATTGCGAAAGTTTTCAGGTCCCAATTGCAGTCAATAAAAGGAAGTTCGACGCAGTGCACACAGGGAAAGCGGAAGTCGCAAACGCACCGGTCTTGTTCGTCGCAGTTCAGATTGTTCCACGCAACACTTGAACGCGTGCGTACTGCCGCAAACCACATGGCGTATATGATGTCTACATAGGCTCGAGATCTGGCACAAGGATGCCAAATAGGGGCGAGCACTGAACACAAATGGCTTGGAAGTTAACAGCCCAGAAACAGGTTTCACATAGCTATAAATAAAAAATTGAAAAAAAAAGAAGCATTGCACATCGCGAGGGTTCATACAACAGTCACTGCATTAAATCTCAAGCACATCAGTTGATATCGCAGTATATATGCGGTGTTCAATGTTGTTCGAGATCCAGCTGGCAAAAGAAAAAGTTTCAAACACAGTAGGACCTTGTTCGAGCCAAAGGAGCCGGAAATACTACAGATTGATCAGGAGCACAAACTCCGAGTCTACAACAAGGAAGCACAAGCAACTTGAAGACTCAAGGGGATTTTGGAACTTCCAAGTACTTTTTACTCCTTCAATGGTTGCTTCCTTTCTTCTTCCTTTTCGAGTGTGTATTCCAATGTATTGCATGTGTACACGTATTTATTGCAAGCGCGCATGTATCGTATGAGTATGTATTGATACTCTCATCTCTGAGCTTCAATTTGACGCTCGCCTCATTGATTGCGCGCAACGGATCCCCTGTGCTCAACGGTATAATGGCGAGAAAAAAAGGCTTGACATGGTTCTCAGATATACACTTTCTTGTTCCAGGATTTACAGCGCTTGTGAGCTGTTATTTTTTTGTGTTTTTGTGCTGCAGGTGGGAACGTGTTAGACGCGTTTTTTCCTGCACGATGCGCATCATGCAGTACGTGGACCGGAAAAAAAAAATAAAAAAATTTCACTCGACGTCCCTAGGCTCAACTAGTTTTGGAGTGCTATATGAGCTCCAGAGCTCTATAGAGTCTGTCAACACGCTGCATGATTGTTTCTCCATAAACCGACACAAACTTTCCTTTTTTTCTTTCTGTCAGGCCTATCGTTTGCTAAATATGGACAGTTCTTGAGATATCAGAGTCCAACTGGTTGAGTTGTAGACATACACCTTGGCCCACAAGTTGGCTTGCAGTGCGGAGCTGCGACACATGCCGTGCCTTTGTGAGCTTCGAGGAAGTGCGGATCACACGCCTTACTTTCTTCACCACTCGCAACTAGTAGTTCTTACACATCAAATTGAAGTTCTTTCAATGTTGTTCCGTATTTTAGATCACTGCCAGTGCGTTGAAAGGACGACGCCGTCCTGGCTCGTGTGTATTCACTTCATCTGGACGGCTTTTTTTAGTGTGGAGTCTCGGGAGGACATTTCTTTTGCCAACACCCATCAACGTATACATACTCTTGTATGTATACGCGTATACTGTGTAAATACAATATGCCCCTTTCTGCCCATCTCCAGTACACATGGATGACAATATGGATACACAGGTGTAGATCATGAGCAGAAGGGTGGTCGAAGGGAGGGCATGGGCCCGGAAGTAAGGGAAAAAAGAAAAATAATACGAAAGAAAAAAGAGAGTTCAAGCTAAACACTCATGAAGGCACCGACAGTTCTTGTTCTTAAACTGGTCTCGTAGATGAGGTACTTACTGTACCAAATTTAACGTCTTTTTTTCTGGTTCACCTTGTGTAGACACCAGTGTATTTATATACTGGGCATTTCCTTTCAATAATTGATTCTTTTTCGTTTGCTTTGCAAAGATATTCAGACATTCTTTTGGGCTCATTCCTTATTATCTTTCTGCTTGGACACTCTCTTGGTAAAGCAAAATCTCCAATCGAAGTATTATCCATACTTTGTCCCTTCTTTTTTGTGTATATCAGCTCTAAAAAAAGCCTGCAGGATGTTTGCCAGCTATTTAAAAAAATCAGTGTTGGCGCTGGCATGGGCGTTGGTTGTTAGGCAGGGTCTTGCCGAAGCAGCTGCGACGGGCCACGCCAGGTTCCCTGCGCTTATCGATAAGCGAGAGGTAATTGAGCAGAGGACGGCCAGCGGAAACGACCCTCAAGCCTTAACTTCGATTAACAACGACAATGCCAACGGTAATGCAGAAGTTTACGATCAGGTAGACTATGTGGTTCTTTTCCACCCCCACGTTTCCCACGAAAAAAGAGACCTGCACCAGCAATGGCTCAATCATCTCATCCGAAAGAGGAGTTATGGATCGCCAGAAGACAATCAATACAATGCAGTGCAAAACGGCATTAGAGGCTATCTTGATGGCCCAGCAGCATCTCTGCGAGGCTATTATGGATCCTTCGACCCGGAGGTCGCACAACACATTGGTCAATCCGAAGACGTGGCCATCATCGAAAAAGACTCATACGACGAGGCCCAGGACTTTGTCTACCTGCAATACAACTCGCCTTGGGGCCTCGGCCGTATTTCCAACAAGGAGTTTTCCAGTGATGGAAACGGAGATGCGACGTATGTGTTCAACAGTAACGCTGGCACAAACACCACCCTGTACATCCTCGACTCGGGTGTACGTTCAGACCACCGCGAGTTTAATGACCGCGTGCGGTGGGGTGCCAACTTTGTGGACGGTGAATCCGTCGACGACCAAGGTCATGGCACCATCATTGCGGGCATTGCAGCAGGCTACAACGTGGGCGTGGCCAAATTTGCCAATATCGTCAGTGTCAAGGTCATTGACTCGCAACGCCGCGCCAGCATCTCACGCATCGTTCAGGGTATTTCGTGGATCATTGACGATCACGCCAAGAACCCCGGCCAAAAGGCCGTCATCAACTATTCAGCCGTGGGCAGCCTCTCATCGTCACGTACGCTTGCCATTCAAAACGCAGTCGACGCTGGCATTCTGCTTGTCACCGCGGCCGGCAATAGCGCAGGCGATGCTTGCACTTACGGGCCCTCGGATATGGGCAAGCAAGACGGCGTTATCACTGTGGGCGCCTTGAACTATACAAACGAGGCCGCAGAATTTTCAAATTATGGCAGCTGCGTGTCTGTCTACGCACCTGGAGTTAGCATTCTCTCTTCGTCAAACGACTCCACTACGAGCTACAGGTATACCAGTGGCACGAGCATGTCATCGCCGTTTGTCGCAGGCCTTGCGTCCTACTTTTGGTCGATCAATTCAAGCTACACGCTGGCAGACATCAAGGACCAAATTGTTAACTATAACAATGACCAGATCATAGGACTGGACTCTACCACGCCCAATCGCATAGCATACAATCACATGTGATGATGATCATGTTTTTGCTTTCTAAAGACACAAAAAAAGGTAGAGTCGAATATTATAACATTATGAATTTATTTGTTGATTGTTTTTTTTTAGTTATTTGTTTTGAGTTTGATGAAAAAAATGGAAATTATTAAAGTGATAACAAATAACATGGGTCGTAGTCGGATATTAGAAATTAATATTAGATGGTCAGCTACTTAATTATTATTACAAAGAGACAGGAATTGAAGTGGATTCACTGCGTGGCTGGCTGGCTGGTGATTGCGCCGCCGTTTTCCTGGGATTATGTGGGGATGGAAGTGGACCCGTCGTAGTTGAGTTCAATGCTGCCAAGCTTATGTTAGCAAGAAGCGATGACTCCGGTGGAGCTGGAGGTGTTGAGTTTGCGTAAGTGTTGGAGTAGTAGTACCGGGAGTAAGCAGGGGAGTGATATAACGAAGACGATGATAACGAGGC
Source organism: Geotrichum fermentans (assembly GCA_030564905.1). Lineage (NCBI taxonomy): Eukaryota > Fungi > Ascomycota > Dipodascomycetes > Dipodascales > Dipodascaceae > Geotrichum > Geotrichum fermentans. The sequence continues at coordinate 27,299 of JAJMAG010000007.1, read as the reverse complement.
AGGAGCTGGAGGCGGGGATAGTGACGAAGCAAAGGAGGAGTTGCTTGTTGAGAGTGCACTCAGGTTTTCTTTCCGCTTATTGATGGATCGCAGTGCGGAAATTATTCGGTCCTTGTCTGAGTTACTTTCTTTAAGCTCAGAGACTTCTTCTTTCAATTCAGTGATAACTTCCTTGAAGTACTGCTCCTGTGCTGATGGGAAAGTACCTAACGGGAAACCGGACTTGAGTGGTGAAAACATTCCAGATGGCGAGCTTATTTCAGGCGAATATGGTCCGTTTGGCTTGTTGTTTGGGTTGTTGGTGCCGGCGGCTCGATTTCGCATCTCGTGAGTGTATAGTTGCTTCTCGAGATGCGAGATATAGCTTTTATATTCGGTCTCCTTTCGCCGCCAATCATCTCCGCCTAAGGATGAATAACCCTCGTCGCTGAGTATTCCAAACGATCTGTGTGACAATGCTGACTGCGGCCGCGATGGGGTTGAAGGGCCGATGACACTGCTGCCGTCATCGATACCCAGGCCTATTAACTCTTCTAGTCGGTTGTCGTCACACAGCCTAGTAAGATGCTCAACACGCTCGTGTAAGATCCGGTTTTCAGCTTTCAGCTGTGCAATTTGGCTTGCCGATACACTCGAAAGTGCAGGACTTTGTGCTGCTGTATACCCTCCATTCCGCTTTAGCGTCTCATTTTCAGTCCTAAGTGTTTCGACTTGGGCCAAGAGTTTCTCTATCATCCCTGAGTCTGCCGACCCTTCGTTGCTACGCTTCACAGAGACCATGATATTTTTGGCACGTGCGGCAAACCGTAGAGTACTGATGCTTTCCGTGTTGTTGCTCATGTTGCAGAGATCGACTGTACAGAGCACGCTTACAAGACTTTTGCCAGACAATGCAGGTTGCAGGAGACGAGTAAGTTTGGAGTCACGGTAAGGAATATGGCCACCCGCGCTACTCAATGAGCTGCTGGTGCTAGCAACCGACAAGCGCGCAATGACGGTACCCAGAGTTAGCAATGACTTGTTGATAAAGGCGCCTTCTTTCCGCCGTTCAGTCTTTTGAGCTGCGCGCTCACTGCCAGCCAAGTCACACAAGTACAATGTCGAAGTCCTTGGAGTTACGCCTGTCTTTCCCTTTGCTGTTGCCTCAACTGTGATTTGGACCACGGCGTGAGATCTTGAAGATTTTGAGTTGAACTCAGTGCCCTCAGTACGCCGCAGAGCGTCTCCGTTCTGAATATTCTCAATTAATGCTTCAGGGGTCGTCACTATAACCTCCTTTAATCCTATTGCTTTCACGCCTCGTTGTATATCGTCTCTCAGTTTGATTCCTTCGCTTGGTGTATTTGGCGATAGAAGGTCATGTAGTTGTTCATTATAAATTTCCAGGTATGAGACTTTAACCGTGTAGTCAAAAGATTGATCTGATTTGATTCCATTAAAAATAGCCGCAACGCTCAGTGGTATAATTCCAGCGTTTGTAGTAGAGCCCTGCATTGAGTAAGTCTTACCAGAGCCTGTCATTCCATATGCAAAGACTGTGCCATTGAAACCAGCCATTACCTGCCCGACCAGCTCTTTGACAGACGCGTCAAACACCTTCGAGTTGTGAATGGGTCCATGAAATACATGGTCAAATGAAAACTCGCCGACATCTTTTGCTGAAATGGAACTTCCTTCTGAGTCAATAGTCCAGTGGTTGTTTATTGTAGTTATTGGGCCCTGAAGTGAATCCACTATGTTTGGCGAATCCTTGAGCGGAGGTTTAACCCTTATACTGACTTTGATGTTTCCCGAATAGATGTTTTCACGTTGCGTAGTCGGTAGCACGCTCGTTGAAAGAGAATGCTGTGCGTAGAAAGGCGAAAGGGAGGGCGTCGTAGGGCGTCGGCCATAGTGCGTCGGCGTGGAAGATCTCAGGGAGACAGATGAGGCGGGCCTCCTTAAATTTGGTTTACTACCTGCGAAGCCAGAGTTACCGTTATTGGTGCTTGAGTTTAACGACGAAGTACTATAGTTATTGGAGCTATAGTAGTTGTTCGGCGGCGGCGTGAGTCCTAGCGAGGGCTTATATGAACGTTTCGTAGGAGATGCAGGGCCAGCCATTGTGTTGGAGCCAGCTTGAGATGCTTGGTTCCAGTGATTTGAAAGGATTAGGCACCAGGAAAACGAAAATAAAAATAAATAACACAAATAAATAAAGGGTTCAAGAGCTTGTTGTTGAATAAAGGATAGGGCACGCGTCGTGTTGGCGGCTTCTTGAGAAGAAAGCTTCAGATGTATGTTTTTTTCATATAAAGCAAATAGTAGTAGCTGGACTCGTTTACCTTGCGTAGTAGACACCAGTACTTTGAATATCGTGGAGAATCACGGGCACCATTGATGGAATAGAAGTATCAGCGGAGGGTCTCATTCTCCATGATATTCATGAGTCCTAATTATTTCACTCCTACTACGGATATCGATACTAACTTGAATTGATGGGGGTACGCCGAAAACGGCAAAAATAGCACTGCTATGGGCCTCCCAAATATGCAGCAACCCTCAAACCCCCATATGCGAATATACGACAGTGCCAGTGTTGTTTGCGTATAGCCCAAAGAGGGCATAATAGTCACAAACAGAAAAGAAGCACAGAATTAGAGGCAAAACATGTCACATCGAATCAGACAGGGGTTACCCTGCGTATTACTTGTCATGATGTTGAACGTGCCCCCTTTTTCCCTTTTTTAAAGTGTAACTTGTTATATTGTTCTTGTTGGTTGTCCTTCTACGTTTTCCTTTCCTTCCTCTAATTTATTCTTTTCTCCTACAACTCAGCAGCACGCATAGCAAGCCTGTTCCATCTTACCCATAGTAATCGCTATTACATATTCGTCTTCTTGCGGATCAACTGAATCAAACAACTATCACAGCATAAACACACACTATCACAATGGATAAGCTCAGAGAAGTATGTTATCAGGACAGCATCCTCCCGCTCTCAAATGCTTCAATTGAATTGAATTGAATTGAATCCCTTGTTCCTCGGATTTTGCTAACCACGATCTGTACAGAAAATCAACTCCCTCAAGCTTGAGACCGAGACTGCTCAGGAAAAGGCCGAAGACGCCTTCAAGCAGATCAAGACCCTTGAGTCTGAGAACCTCGCCAAGGATCAGGAAATTGCTGCTCTCACGCACAAGAATGGCCTGCTGGAAACCGAGGTTGAGGAGCTCGAGGCGAAGCTCAGTGAAGCCAAGGGTGCTGCCGAGGAAGGCGCTGCCCACGGTTCCGCCAACGAGTCCTTGACCAAGAAAATCACTCTTTTGGAGGAGGAACTGGAGCAGTCTGACAACAACTTGCGTGAGACCACTGAGAAGCTCCGTGTTACTGACGTCAAGGCTGAGCATTTTGAACGTAAGGTCACGTCCCTTGAAGCCGGTATTGAGGACTGGGAGAAGAAGTACGAAGAACTCCTCGAAAGATACAACAAGTCCAAGAAGGAGCTGGAAGAGATTACCGAGCAGCTGGAATCCATGTAAATGGTATAACCTCTTGCTTTTCTTTCTTGTTACTTTCTTAGCTATCGCCTATGTTAGTCCTCATTATTTGTTTTAAACAATTCCTCATTATACTCCCCTTAACATTGCTTCAACATAATACCATAATATAAATAAAAAAAGTACAAATTTATTATTCACCTGTGTGAGCATGAACGCGATTATTGGAGTTAGTTCTGTTACATGTGTTTATGCGCTTATAATACAATTCATCAAGAAAGTTTCCGCACACTTGTTTATTTAGCCAAAGCAAGACCAACAGCAGTGTTGCCGTAGTCATAAACAGAGTAGTACTTTCTCAGGAAAGCATCGCCAATAATGGACAGAGGTCCAATGGGCTCAGGGAAGTCAAAAGGAGTGATTGCAGAGATGCAAGATCCAGAAACCTCCAAAATATATTCCTCAGGACCAAGAGTAAAGTTGTATCCATCAAAAGTGAAGGTAAGAGGAGGCAGAGAAGATCTGGTATCGCACTCAACAGAGTACTGACCATTCCAGCCCTTCTTGGCACCAATCTGAGAGTTGATAATCTCAGCGAGGCCTGAGGGAAGAGTGATGAGAGAAGTACCAGTGTCAATGACGGCGCCAGTGCTGTCGAGCTCAGCTGACTCATCGCCCAGGGCAAGGGCATCGAACTGAACCTCCCAATAAGCCTTGCGGCGCACAGGAAGATACGTCAGTTTACCGGAGTAGGCATCCTCGTCAACGCCACCCAGAGTGAAAGTACCTTCCTCACCCTTGTCAGTATCACCCAGCTTGAATGCAAAGACGGGCTCGTCAAGGAGACCAGCGTTCAGGGCATTGTAGAATGGGGGAACAACCTTGTTGACAGAAATTGTATCGTAAGCAAGACCAAGAATACCATCAAACTTGCCAAAAGCAAACGCGAGGCCAGGCTCATTGGTGGTCTCACCAAAGTCTTGCTTAGGAATTGTGAGGTCACCAATTGACAAAGTGTCCTGGGAAATGTAGCCAGAGACGGCACCAGAACCGTAGCGAATTTCAAACTCAGTTCCATTCTTCTTGTAAGTGCTGGAGGCCGAGGAGTCATACTTGGTGTGAAGGAAGCAAGCGATTGAGTTGCATTCAGAGCCCGGGACCCAGAGGTTGGCGGAGCCAGTATCCAAAACAACCTTGAAGGTCTGCACTGGAGTGCCAAGGCCAATATCGGCAAAATATTGAACGTTCAAGTAGTTTCCGAGAGGGACGTCAGTGCCACCCTGAGCGTCGACAAATTGAGCAACAGGAGCGTTGTTGGGAGAGCCGAGACCCATGTATTTCTGACCAAGGGCACGGACGTGGTCCTGGAAGGCTTGCTGCGGAACGGTGTTAGCCTCGGGTAAAATAAACAAGCAGTGTGTATATCGCCACCGAAATAGCTACTGGCAAACAACAACAATGAAACTTACACCAATGAGATTGTCGTCAATGGAGTGCTTCTGCAGAGGAACCCTGAAGTTGTCAGTAAACTGGAGTTCATCAATTGCTGGTCTAGGGCACTGCAATTGGGCAATGGCGCAATAGTACCCGCCGCACAACTTACTTGTGGACGCCAGCGACGGCGCAGCCGGCCAGGTAGGCAACAGCGGTAGCAATGGAGAATTTCATAGTAGTGTAGAGGTGGGCTATATAAGTGAAAGAAGCTGAGTAGATATAGAAGGAGTGAGGTAAGGTGGTTTGGAAAGGAAGTATAATATTGAGGAAGGAAGAAAGAAACAAGGAAGTCACTTTTATGGCCGAATTTACGGGGAAACCTTTGCGATAACAAAGGTTAGGGCCTGCAGACAAAAACAAGAAAGAGAGCAAATTGGGAAGTCTGCAAACTATATGGGTCTAATTGCCGTAAAACTCAGACGAGACAAACTGGGAATTACTGCACCCAGAAAGCCTAATGGCTGGCGATGCGATAGAAGAACACTACAATGACAACGATGCGCGCTTATCCAAGCGTCAAAAGGTTGACGGGTACTCGAATATGAATCTCAACTTGCCTGGCGTAAAGGTCGAGCACTTTCCAGGTTGCTATGAGAGCAACAATGAAACGGGAGCTCAACCGCCCGGTCCAGGCCAATTCGGCCATACATCCGGGGAGGACCTGTCTTGCTCCATCACAATAAGACGTGGAAATAGGCTGGTTCACACAACGACGACATCGTTTGCTGCAGTTCCTGGAAGTGAGAAAGTTGAGCCCCGGGCTTCCAGCAGCCAGACAATGGATGCGACTTCGGCCAATGCCTTCAGCTTTATGATCGATTACACTGCCAAGCACCGTCATCAAAGTGAGGAAGTCTCATCTGTGGACATAACTGATGGTATAAAACCGGCTGGCCAAGTACCTAGAAGCGAGGGTATTACCATGGAACTTCAACCTTCCAAGACTGCGGTGAAAGAACCCGATGAGAAAGTGGGCAAAGTGAGAGGCAAAGGAATCAAGAGATCTACAGGAAGTAAAATTGACCCAAAAAGAAATATATCATACTGGATTGGCAACCCTTTCACTCGTCCGCCATGCAGAGATGTGACCCCACAGCAGTTTATTTCATGTCTGAACAGTTTGGAGATGCGACCTGGCATGCTGTTTTCAACTCATGAAGAAGCTAAGTTTATTGCTTTAATCTACTGTTTGGCTGTTGCAAAGCGACCATCCATTGTGAAATATGACAACAAACGGAAAGGAATGCTTAGGCTTGCGTGTAGTCATTGCTCATTCACTCTTCAATCTACAAATTTGAGTTTATATGGCGAATACCAAGAAGAAAGTGAAGGATATCGCAAGCCCATATATCCCAATTTGATTTATGTCACAGAGTTTGTACCTCACAGCTGCCCACCTCAGGAACCTCTTGACGAGCCAGGCCAATTATCATCAAAATGGTATTACTACCTAGCCTTTTTTTTCGACTTCTTTGGACACCCTAGCCAGCCGCCTTCAGCAAACGAGAAAGAAATAGTGTTTACTGCAATTGAAGAAATGCATGCAGTTGAAAATCAGCCTTTGATACGATCAGAAAGTGATACAATGTCAAGTGTTAGCTTATTGGTAGGAGCTTATAAACGTGGAGGCGTTGATTTGTGCAGCCCAACTGATTTGATATCGAGACTTCATGTGCCAGCATTACTACTCCAAACTACTTCACCGGAGTCATTGATACGCTTGTGCTATACTAACACTGATGGAGAGAGAGTTTATGCACCTCCAATATCCATTTCGCACAGAAGCCAAACTAAGCATTACCATGATCGAATAGAGCAATGGATACAGAATGTCTCAAGCCTATCTATTCCCGATACAGCAAATATGGCTGATAAATTAGCCGACGGTCTTAATTTTGTTAAAGAGCAGATTTCGTTATTCCAGGGATGCCTTCCCTGGGAAAACAATGACGACATGAATGAGAGTTCTAGAAGCCGAATGGTAACTATGTTAAACCAGAGGCAGTCAGGCTCAGATGCGTCTCAATCACACCTGAGTCCCTTTGATAGCGAGAATCTTGCAGCCGAAACAAGACTTGAATTTGGCCTTTTCCGAACTTTATATACAAGCTCAGTCGCAGAAAGATTGGAAGCAATTAGAAATACCACTTCCAAGTTCCGCATTGTTCCTAACTGCAGATCGCGTTTGCCGTTTGGAACGCTAAAGCCACTAGCTGTAAAGATCAAATCACAAGACTATGACCCATCTATGTGCACTGTAGAACAATGCGCGAACGCTGGAGATTCGAGTGCTTGCAAGAGACACATTGACCTGCAAACCCACCACCAGACACATACTGAGTACGTGCGCAAACGGATGAATATGAATCCACATGTGCTTGCCGATGCTTTTGAGCAAGTGTTTCCGAACTTGGGACAATTGGACAAGTCCTCCTTCAAGGGTATTACAGTCATCACAGGAGAGATGCGGCACATGGCTCAATATGCTCTACCGCTCGTCTCTATTAGCTGTTCGCACTCACTTAAGGATAATTTTGGCATTTATGTGGTTATGGCTGCGGTTGGATACACCGTTGAGAACGAGCTGACCGTTTTTGGTGTTTCGATTACGGATTCCGCCTCAGTCGAAAATTGGCTTGAGTTTACGCGAGACCTGAAATTGGCTTATCGTGAAATTTTTATTGAACGGAAGTTTGCATTTATATCGGATTACTCTAGTCCACTTGCATACGCTTTGCAAATAGTATTTCCGGAACTTTCTCATTTTAAAAGCTTGCAGACTTGGAAAGATGCGTTTATTTGGCGGACATCTTTGAGTGACTGGGTAAGAGTGAGGGTGTTGTTGATTGAAATGCTGTCGTGCAGTAATAGTGCAGTCTACGTCAATTTTATGGATCAATTACGTTTAAAATTACGAGACGACAGTGCTTTGAATGATGACCCTGAGTCACTACCATTTACTTGGCTACCTAAGTTTGGCCATTTTTCTACTGAAGCTGGTGATGCGTTTCACCGTCTTTTTGAAAAAGCCCGCCAGGAGGTGACGCTGCGACTTCCATTTTACATTCACAACCTCCAAGTCGCAATTGCAAAGAGGACCATGCTCCTTTTGAGACAACCCGGAATTAAATTTATAGGCGATACCCATGCTTTCACACCAAGAGCTTCGGAAATGCTAGCATTATGTTGTTTGTTCAGTAGCCAGTATACCTCCAAGCGACTTGGTAGCGACGACGCGAACGACACGGGATTGTACGAGGTGAAATTGATCCGCGGCAAGACTTTTGATGTGTATCGGACCCACATGAACCAAATTCCTTTATTGTACGAAGCGGTCAACATTGAACGACTACGGAATGGCGACAATGCATCTCTCGACAAAAAGTACTTGCTGCAGCTGAGAATGCAAGCTACGAAGTATATTGTTGACTTGCGAGCTCGTACTTGTACGTGTAGCTACTTTCAAATGAATTTGCTTCCATGTATCCATGCGATGTGCGTGCTTGTTGGCTCTGAAGATGGCGAACGTGAACCAGCATCAATGAATGTGAGTAAGTACTGCTCGCCTGTATATTACAGCAAACTGGACGAGGGCGCGCCCCCCTCTCCAGAGGGAACAACAGCTGCAACAGGAGCGCAGAGCAACAACCCCCATATTTCAGAGGCTCTAGATCCATCACTTGGTCAATTACTATACTTGACCGAGTTTTTCCGGGATCTTCATTTACGTCGTACTAGTGCTTCCTTCACCAAGCGCAAAAAGACAGATGACTCTAGTCAAGAAGCATCTGATGATAGGCTGAGTAGCATCAGAAAGGAAACTGAACGTATCTTAGCACAACTGGATCAATTATTGTAATGCAACCAGTCTATACTTTAAATACCAACAACATCATTGTATCTTGAACCTCGAGCGAACGATCAACAATCTCGTTCACCGTAGTCTCGAACGGATTGCACTTCATGTTCAAAAGCTTTTGTGTTCCGGAGTTAACAATTCAAATTGACATGTGCATGTAGCTGTTTACCGAGAAGTTGCCAGGGTTCCCCTTGGGCATCACACCAGCAAAACTCAGACCGGTTTTCACCTTCCGCAGCATATCGACCCCTCGCTGCTCAGTTGCAATATCAGAACAAAGTGAAGAGCTCTGATAGACTTTTTACACAGCAGCGCGGGGCTGTATCCTTAGAAACGATTTTGAGAATTAATTGAGCCTGTGCGCCATTTACACTCAGTTCATTTGAATTTGAATTCGCGCGGGTCACTAGCGCTCCTTATTTGTAATGCGACATGTATACAGTACATGTATGGGTCTACGTCATAATTCTTCCGCATTACATTCAGCCGTGCGCTCCAAAAAAAACCGTTGGTTCCTTAATTCTAAATTTTCTGTACACGGAGGTACTGTTTTTTATAATACTACTAGCTAGCTCCATGGTATGTAACACTGAAAGTCAAAAATTTGGATTTGTGTGTGTTGGTCAGTTTATTGAAAGAGCTAGCTCGAGATCTAGTTGCGGGTTTTATTTTTCATTCGTTCCTGTTTAAGTACCTCTTTAAGTAGAATGTAATCATTTGAACCAAATGCCCGTCTTTGAACCCAATTGACTTCCCTTGAAGATTTGAGAAATGTCGCTCATGCTACATACTGTATGTACTTGATAAAAACAAGTTATTCGATTAGCCATATACAACTTCTCGCTCTAAGTATAATTAAGTCTATAAATAAAATAAAATAAAATAATAAGAATAAAAGACAACTAGCATTTGCTTAGGCAGAAGCAGAAGCAGCAGCAGCCTTCTTAAGCTCAAGAATGCGGTCAACAGTGTCGCTGAGGGTCTTGGCCAAAGGAATGTATGTCATCTTCAAGTACTTCTGGGACTCCGAGTTGTCAACGGCAGCGTACTTGGTGGCATCGAAGGTGCCAGGGGTACCCTTTGCAAGGACGGCATCCAGGTCGGGACGGGTGGCACTGAGGGTGTCAGCCACACTCTGGAGGTTTGCAACACCGGCAACGGAAAAGCAGCGCTTGTTGTCAAGGCCAGACTCTGTCATGCCAATAAGGTGAGTGGCAGCAGCGTCACGGACGTCGATCCAGTAGCAGTCCATATCCCAGTCACGGTCGCCCTCTCTGGGAGTGATCAGATCAAGAATAATGCCGTTGGAAGTGTTCATAGTCTCGACGCCAATGTCGTTAATGGTGGGTCCCCAGACGTAGGGGATTTGGATGGTTGTAATAGCAAAGTTGGGCTTCTCGGTCTCAAGGAACTCCCAGGCGGCCTTCTCGGCAAGTGCCTTGGATCCAAAGTAGCCGAGGTATGCGTTAGCCACAGAGGTCTCTCTGGTGAGATTGCTCCAAGTCTTCTCAGTGTAGACAAAAGAGGAATCTCTAATGACAGGGATCTGGACCATGGCGGCGAAAGAAGAGGTGACGACAACCTTCTTGACGTTGGCGCCGTACTTCTTAGCAGCCTTGAGGGCAGAAAGAGTACCATTGACGGCAGGAATGACTAGGTCCTTCTCGGGATCAGTGCCGTTGAAGTGGAAGGGAGATGCGGTGTGAAGAACGTAATCAACGTCAGGGTGAGCCTGGAAAACGTGGTCAAAGGCATCGTCAACAGAGACATCCTTGACAATCTCGTACTTGAACTCGGGGTACTGCTTGACGAGGAACTCGCCCTTAGCGTCGGAGCGAACGGTTCCGATGACAGTGTAGCCCTTGGCATAGAGCTGTTGAATAATGTGTGCGGCAAGGAAGCCAGAAGCACCGGTGACAAGGACTTTAGCAGACATATTTGTTTTGATTGATTAAGAGGACTTTTGGTTGAAGATGTGGGAATGTGAATTAGATTGTTTTATTGAATCATTTACCATGAATCTAGCCTGAATTTATATCAATTGTTTATGAAATAGTTCACTGTTGTTTGAGAAGAAGAGCGGCGATCACTGGCGGCTATGACGGCGTTAAGCAGACATCTCCATTGCCATTGCCACGCCTCGCACGCTAAGAGTGTGAGAAACCACAGGGGTGCCATGGTGAATTTGTAATACTCAGCCGTGGCAAGCTCCAATGCGCATGTTTCAATGTCGGTAATGAATGGTGATCGCACAATAAAAATTTTTCAACGCCTTTGACATTTTGGCACTTTTAAGTTGGCAACCGTTAGAAGACGTTGGAAGACGTTAGAAGACACGCGTCAACGGTTTTCCTGCAGCCTTCGCTCGGTTCATTGCACCCGTCAGACCCCGGTGTTTGGCGCCCTACCTCCCTTATCACAGATTACTATCAATATACAACCTTGAGTATACATCATGATGCGTGCTCAGCGACGCAAAGCCGTTGCGCCTGCAAATGGTTCTGGCAAACATTGAACATAATGAGAACTTTGCAACGGCTCAACCCATAAGTTCAACAATTTAGAAATGGAAAACGCACGCACCAAGTTTAAAACAAACTGGTGGAACTTCGCCAAGCTGAACCTGCATCTAGCGGACCAAAATTAAAATTGTGCTTGTCGAGATCTTATAGCATCCCCTCCATAGATCTCGTATGTTGAACTGCCAGCAGTTTCAAAGGCGTTGTATGAATTATGTACTATGTACTCCTGGGGCGGAGTTATCTAGTTGGTCTACTTAGATATCGTCAAGCCAACTAAATTACGTACCATTCAATGTTCAAATGTTGTTGACATTATTAATGGTCCAGAGAACGTTCACTTGCAAAATTTTCAGCCATCAATCGTACAAAGTACCTAGTTGACTTTATTTATGGCCCAAATAGGGAAATAATGATCCACTCGTTGAAAAAAAACAAATAATCCGGCGTGGTCACGTGTTTCTTCTTGAATCTGGGGGTGGCTCAACTTAAAGCCGGCAGGCCATCATAGAGGGCTCTAAGGGGACTTGAACGAAATGACTTTCTCTACCTTTTTTTATTATTTTTCTTATATCCTTTCATTGTATTAAAAAAACTTAGTTAATTTCAAATGTTCTCATATATGTACTGTACTCTATTATGATGAAGCTGCTGCTCCGTTGCCATCCTCCTCCTCCTCCTCATTAATGTAAATATCCCTGCGCTCACCCAAAACCCAATCCTCCCAGGCCTTTTGGTAGCCGCGCTCGACGTTGTGAACCCACCCCCTGGTGTTGAACAAGACGCTTTTCTCGCGGCCTTCGAACAACAGCTTCCGGAGCTCGGTGAGCCGCGCAGCGCCGGCGGGAGTGCCGCCAAACCAGACCACGCGGTCCTCGTAGGCAGATTCGGAGTCCACGACGAGATCAGCAAAGGCTGCTTTCGTGGTGGCAGCAGCAGCGGCGGAAGAGGAGGCCCCGCCGGTGGGGGTCAGGGCACCGTTGAGGATGGACGCGGCGATGCGCGAACACATCTTGTGCGCGTGGCGCTTGAAGGTGACAATGGGCGTGCCGGTCCAGATCACGTCGGCGGCCGTCGTGTGGGCGTTGCACTCGGGCGTGTCCAGGAACACGTCCGCGATGCGGGACCTCAGGATGTGTTTGGCCTTTGCGGCGACGGGGGTGAAGAGGATGCGGTCGACGACGGAGGTGTCGTTGTTCGTCCAGCGCCGCGCCGTCGCTTTGAGGTGCGCCTCGCCGGATTTGGGAAACTGCAGGAGCCACAGGTACGCGTGCGGGAGACGCTGCAGGACGTTGAGCCAAACGCGGAAGGTGGTGGGGTCGATTTTGTAGAGCTGGTTGAGGTTCGTCATGAGAAAGGCGCCAGGCTGGAGGTGCGGGAATAGCGCGCGGCGGAGGTGCCCCCTCAGCAGCTGCTCGTTCTTCCAGCTCAGCTCGCCGGGGATGTAGAGGATATCTTCGAGCTGGTCCAGCTTGTTGGCAGAGGCCTGGACACTCTCCATTAGGGAATTGAAGGATTGGTGGCGCTTTATGCGGCCTAGGCTAGAGGCAGCCCTCAGCTCACGCTGCGCACGCGAGTCGGGGGCGCTTTGCTTGTGGTCGCAACAGAAGAACGTGCCGGGCATGTATATAATGCTTTCTCGATACACAGACGTGTCATGGTGCTCGCCGATGCTGTGAACGTCACCCAGTAAATAGTCACACCAGCCTCCACCGAGGGACCCCGCGAACCCAATTAGCGCAATCTGCACGGGGCAGGGTCGCACTGCGAAAATGTCGTTGCGAGCGCCGCGCGTGAAGCCGTTAAGATTGACCAGGATGTGTACTCCGTCGCTGAGAATCTCGTTGACAACTTTCTCGGTCGGCCACCCGCTCACGTCTTTGAAGACATGGCTTTCCTGCTCGATCTTGGCGCGGTAGGCGCTATCGTCGGACGGCGTCGTGGCGTAGCAAATGACATTGAACTGGGACCTCGTATGGAACCCAAAGACACTCTGCATGAGATGAGATAGAGGGTGGTCTAGAAAGTCCGACGAGACGTAGCCAACCGTTAGGCGGCCGTTCTGGGGCGGCGGTGGTGGTGGAAATACATGGTCCGGGAGCCAGGACTGGGTCAACGCAGACATGCTGATGCGCATTGAAGTTCTAATTGCAATCTGACTCACCTGTTGCGCGCTAAATGGCAGTGTAAAGGCATGGAATGGAAGAATGCTCGTAGCCAGGGGAATCGGCAGGCGTGCTGGAACCCTGGGCCGCCTGTATCTATAAACGTCCGTTCCTTGCTCGAGATACCATCGCCGTTGGCAGCTCTTTGTCGCACACTCAATTAACTGTACTATTTTGGTTCCTTCGTCCTTTTTGTTCTTCCAGCGGTCCCACACGTTCTGCCAATACTCTTTCTGCTCGTCATTAAACCCGCCAAACGCTGCCTCTAGGTCGGCCATCAGGGAGGCACCACCATCCTCACCACCGCCCCCTCCCCTGGACTTCTCCTGCTCCTTTGCGATGATTCCTATACCCCAGCGTCTCGCATCCTGGATTTGACGCTCTACAATCCGGACAATGCGCTGCACCCACCCGTCGCGCTGACCCTCGACAAGCATGCCGGCGTCGTCCACCGACACTTGTTCCCAGCCGTACCCGCCGCGCCCCCGCCAGTCACACACGCTCGCCATGGCGTTTGCGAGGCCCGACACCGCCTCCACGAAATCCGGCGCCACGTCGACGGCCCGTCTGTAATACTTGATCGTCTCATCTATGCGCCCCTGGTCTCGCAGCGCCGACGCCAAGTTTGTCAATGCAATATTGAAGGTGGGGTTGCACTCAACGGCTTTCTGGTACATGTTGATTGCCGCCTGCGCTTTTCCCTGCTCGCGAAGGAGCGACCCGAGGTTGGTATAAATGTGGGGGTTCATGGCGTCGAAGGAGAGTCCAAAGCTGTAATACTCTACTGCAAGATCGCACGGCTTACTCGACGATGGGGCAAGATGCCTGGAGGTGACATGGGAATGGTTCGGGGAGGACGACAGTGACGCCAGCAGGATCCCGATATTGTTGGCGGTGCTGGGGCTTGGATTGAGCGAGAGGGAAAACATGTATAGAGCGAGGATGTCTGCCTGTGACGGTATCATGCCGCCAACATAAAGAATGCGGGATGGGATTCCTGAGGAAAGGCCGTCTTGAAAGATCTTGGCAAGGTTGAGCAGAGCGTTACTTGTAACTATATCCAGGGGCGTCGAGGATGTCGCACTCGGTACACTGCTCGCATAGGCGGCCCATTCCGGTGAATCTGCTTGAACAGGGAGCTTTCCGTTTTTCAGTAGCTCATGCTTGCAGGCCAGCGCCTGATGCGGTCCAATTCCAAGCACATTGGTGTTGAACGCTTTCTTGACTCTTTTTGTCAATTCCACCAAAAACAGACTGTTGGTATTATCAGAACTACTGCCGCTCTGAGTTGACAGCCCCAGGTTTTCTGGAATAGGGCGCCATTCGCTGAGGTTCAAAGCAAGGGCAACGACACTCGCGAATGCAATAGCGGCCTCATAATACATTTCGGCCGTGATGTACACTTCTCCTAGCGAATGCCACACCGTTAGATATTTTGTCCACGCCGCGGGCGTAGCTTTGATCTTATTTCCTTGTTTTGGTATCAACTCCAACGCATCTTTCAACAAATTAATTGATTCCAAGTGCCGCCCGTTTAGATTTAAAAGTGTCGCCAGTCCTTCAAGGGCTTCCCAGGATATCGGGTTTAGTTGTAGGGCCGTGCGGTATGAGGCCTCGGCTAACTCAGGCTGGTGGAGGGCCTTGTACACGGTAGCAACACCGACATGTGCGCGAACAGACTGCGGATTTCGCTCCAACACGCGCGAAAATGTTGCAAGGGCATTATTGTAATCATGCCGAAACTATTGTTGAAATATATATAAATTATTAGCTTCTTTTTTTTTCTTTTCTCTTTTTCATTCTTTTTTCAAATGAGGGTAAAACGAAGGAGTTGAAGGAAAGTACTAACCAAAAAGATGTTTCCTTGAATAAGGCTGCTTTGGGTCCAAAGTTCGAATCGAGATGGAGCAGATGCCGTATAATTAAGTTCGCGGTCGACAATGAGCGAGTTCAGGTGCGCTTGAACAAGTTCGAATAGCTCTGTCTTCAAGTTGTCCGTTGTCGCCGTCGCAGTCGGAGCAACGGGCTCTGACTTTGAAATATTAAGCATTAATGGCGCGGTTAGCTGAACTAGAGATGCCGGTGTTTCTTTCTTGCTGTTGTATGAAAGCAATTCGTTTTCGCTAAGGTCAAGCGATTTCTGAAGAATATTGTTCCAGATGTTCAGGCAGTCCGAAACGGCCTCGAGCAGCGCGGTGTTAGCCGACTGACTGGTAAGCACAGCGAGAGCTAACGATGGCAGTGAATTGAGCGTGGTGAGACTTTCTCTCCTGCCCAAAAAGAACGATATTGGATTGAAGTTGGTGAAGGAGTCGGAGTGCGTTGACTCGGCACTAGCACGACGAGCATACGTATATGGCAGCGACTGGGGTTGAATTGAACGTCTTCTTGTCGGAGACATTGACGCAGAGCGCGGATGATTGGAAGACGAGCTCGAAGAAGAACGCTTTGCCTTCATGACTGGGCCATCGACCATTCCCTGCTGTTTAGCGTTTCCACTTGAATTGCGTCCTATGTGAGCATTGAAGGGGTACTGGTCCACTGGAGGCGATGTTGGAGATTCCTTTAAAGACGTGATAAGGTGTAGTGCACTTGAAAGTGAGTTTGGGTGCAAGACTGGCATGATCTCAGTATGGTCCTTATTGTGCGATGCCGCGGATTTTTCCGCATTGCGAGAACAAGAGACCTCAGAGTTTTGAGAGGAGCATGGTGAGGGTGGAACCTGGATCCGCGTCGAGGCTGGGGATTGAACGGAATTTATGCTTGATTGCCTGGACTGAATCGTCGCCAGCAACGAGCTTGGAGGGACCCAATCGAAGGTAGATGACGACGTAGATCCAGTAGAATTGTTTCTTTGGAGAAGAGCCTGGTCCGTGGTTGATTGATCGTCTAAGGCACGGCCAGGCATTGCCATGTCCTGGTCTGAGCAACACCTGTCTGGTTTCTTAATTATAAGGGGTGTTTGGAACGCTCTATCTCTAGATTTTGTTTCCTGTGAAGCCGATACATTACGAATATGATCGCGCTCAAGAGCTTGATCCGGTGTTGGGGGCATTCTCTGTAAGTCAACTACTCGCAGTTCTTCTGGATCAATTGCAAAATATTAGGTCGGATGAATAAGTGTAAGTCTTTAAAATCAAACAACTTGTAACAAAAGAGAAGAGAAACGCCCAGCAATATAGTGTCTCGCTGAAGCAAATGTCTGTCATTTCAGCTTGCTGTTCTGCGGTCATGTTAAGTCGCTAGCGAGCAACGTTCAATTATTGCGTAGTGCTTTGTGTATGCACCTGCGTCCAGCTCGCTCACATTCCTTGTCGACTCCAGGCCGTTAGTTCCACATAGGAACCCATGTTTACTCATTGCGACTTTGGCTTCCATGCTTTTAAAGTCAAGACCCATTGAACATGCCGTGGGACCCAAAGCAGAAGGAAAACGGTTAGTTTAAGGAAGGACTTGACCAAGTTCGATCCCAAACGCCGTTTGACACTCAACGTCATGATACGCCCGTTTTCTTTTGTATTTTTGAATGAAATCTTACTTTGAGTTGAGTTTTAGATACGCAATTAGAGAATTAAATAGAAGAGTCATCCCTGAAATAACTCTTGAACCCTCGCATAAAGGGACAAGAGCATTCATGGACGCTAACCACAGACAACGCCCATGTTTAATTGGCAAGGTCGCCGAAGATGCCCACAGTGACCATTAGAAATGCAAGACCACTCACTGTTCCGGCGACATTGCCAATTCTGCAGAGCTCCTTGACGAGCGCGGGGACTTCCGAAGAAACACCAATCTCTGCATTGGCGGCAGCGGCAGCAACCTGCTGTTTCTCTTTAGGAGCAACGGCAGCGGAATCTAGCTTGGTATGCACGCTCTTGGATAGCTGCTCGTCAGCCTCGCTGTCCTCCTCGTAGTCGCTCTTGGTGACATGTCTGTACACACTGTTATCCAAGGCGCTGGTCTCCTCTGCTACTTCCTCCTCGGACGCGGCGCTAAGGGCGGGCGAGCCATCACGTGTGACGGGTGTGCTCTTCTCGTCGGTCTCCTCGGCTTCGACGATAGCGGCATCCGTGGGCGGCAGGATGCTGGCACTCGGCGAAGTCGCAACGAGCGCCAGAAGGCGGTCAACAATCGGCAGCGCCTTTAGATACTGGAGGGCGGCGACGGCGGGGACCGACAGGGCCGAGTACACGAGGTAAGGATGTCGGCCTGCAGCGCCTGCAAAGATGTAGGAGAAACTCAGTGCAGAGAAGGACGTCACTGCAAATGGTATGATTAGAGCCGACGATTTTTGTCTGAGAATTGTAAGGGCTGATTTGAGGTCTAGGTGATTGGTTAGAAGACGCGAGGTTTTTGGACAGAGCAATCTTGAGGCGATAAGGACAAAGTTTGGGTTGGAGATGGAGGAAACTTACCGTCTGCGGTCCTGTTGACGAGGAGAAGTGGAAGGGCGACGTGGGTCGTTGAGACGATGGTTCCAGCGAGTGCGCCGAGAGTGACGGTGCCAATGACCTTGGTGAAGATAAGGGTATGAGAGACCATTGCTATTAGTGTAAATAGTGCAAGTTAAGCGATGGATTTAGGTCGAGCGAGTATATTTATATAGGGTTGACTTTGGCAGTGGCAGTAGTAGTAGTAAAAGAAGAGAGGAAGAATTGGCCAGTGGCGGTGGTATATAAAAACAAAGCGGTGAAATTGCTTTGGAGAAGAGAAATGGTGTTATCTCGAGGAAAGTAGCAGTGAATTAGCAGCAGCGATAGCCAGAACACACACACAAGGTGCGAGCGAAGGCGAATTTCTGTGTCAAACTGACGGTGGACAAAAGTAAGGTCACGTGTGTATTACGTTAGAGTGATTTGAGGGAAAGGGCTAATAGCTGTGTCAATTATTACGCATTATTAGTTAATAAGATTATGTAAATATTAGTCATTTATTATGTCACATTCAAATTCTCTCAACTCGCCCAAGTACGAAGCTCAATGAACATTTAAAGTCCGAGAGTCGTAAGTACAGAAAAAGACAAAACGCTTTTGAAACATCATTTTTTAACTGCGGTGTCAGTACTGTAGTATTCAAATTGCCAGTAAACATTTTAAAGCCGGTGTGTCTCAAGCAACGTCATTTCTTTCAAGCTCTAACGGTGTGCTTTTCCTTCTCCTCTCTATTGCCTCCAAGCGATACCTTATTACAAGCCGTGCTAACCCTTTTTTATATCTACAACTGTACGTATCCGCTGCTATACCACCAGTTGACAGCTAGGTGGTACATTTGGTATGTAATTTAAAGGTCTCGTGCATGTTTGTAGCGATACAAAGCAAGAAATAGTAGCTATAAAAAAGGTAAAAGGAATTTTATTTGGCATTCAAATGTTGATTGTTGGGGAATCCGAAGAGGCGCTCCCTCTGCCGGCCGCTTAAATGTTAGTCCAGAGCGTATGCAGTCCGTACGTGCGTGCGTTTAGAGAACTTGGAATATTCGAAGACTCAGCTGAGGAAAGCGGAGTCGAGGTTCAGAAACCCCAATATTATATCAATATATTCAAAGTTCTAAAGCCAAAACTCCGCCTAAAAGTTCAAGTTGATCATGCATGATATCAACTTTGTATGATCGACCCCCCAAACTTTTTCTATTATTGGTTTTTCAAAACAGGAAACCGGGAAGCGTGTCTTCTGTCCCTATATGGTCTAAAAGTACAGTACGTATAGTACATACATGTTGGGCTAGTTGGATTGCCAGTGGGCCTATGGGGTTCCGGAAGCTTGCTTGTCACTAGAAATATATCAGGCATACTTTAACTGATGTTTGAAGTATATCGATGACTCGTTTGGATGAATTGTGCACAATCTGAAGATAGTAATCAATTGATATGTTGATGAGGAGAGGAAGTACTAGTAACTAGTATTGATATTATAGTATATACCTTGAGCGCTCATGTGAAGGTCGCAGTTATAGTGTTGGTATCGTGGCCGGCCCTAGAGGGTAGGCCTGTAATTTACATGACATACTAGGCGTCCATGCTGTACTTTTATCAAGCACTGGCTTTGGAGTATGGGAATGGAGAGGATGGTGATAAGGTCTTACAGCTGACAATGGTTGAGCTTGGAGGTGAATGACCTTTAACTTTTGTGCGATTATGGGATCTCGAGTGGTACGGCCGGCCGGGGGGAACGTTGAGAACTTTAACATGTAGCAAACCGGTTTAAAGTTTTGCCTTGAAGGTTCTTGAAATACATGTTTGCAAGAAGTTCAAAGTTTCCATAAATCTCTCATCATGAAGCTATTAGCTAGCCTCAGAGTTAAATACATTCAGGAGTAGTACCACGTACTTCCAAGGTTATTTCGAATCCAAGATCTCGAAATGCGGGGAGAGAGAAGGCAAGAAACATTATGAAGGAAGAAGAAGAGAGAAAATTTTAATAATAATAAAAAAGCATGATCAGGAGTAGTACCTAGCTGTATACAGAGTACATACTTGAGTTCAAAGTTCAAAGGTTTCAGGCTGTAAGAAGTATTAAGAGACGCGGAGATGGCCAGCGTACTATCAAGTCAGAGATTAGTCATGGTTTGTGGGGTAAAACGAACAAAAGGCGCGCCGCAGCAAAGAAAAAACTATAAAAATTTTCTGCTGGGATTGATCATGATGATGAATGAAATTATGTATTCAGCATTGGTAGTCAAGTGATTGCGCTTGATTTTGAATTACAAGGTTCTGATTAGAAGAAGAGGAACGAAAAAAACACTCTCGACGTGTCTTTCAAGTTCCTATGGCGCCATTAAAAGCTGCTACGCATGGCAAATAAATCTCCCAACTCAGCAACGTTAACGCACAATATGGCACTCAAGAGACTTCGAGTGGCACTTGTGCACTGTACACAGTTGGGACTAGCAATAATTGCACGGCTGTACCACCGAATCACTAACCCAACCACCCTCAACTAGTGCTCCTCGTAATCTGCCAACCCCCCACCCCTGAGTAATTGTTATTATTGTTCGTACATGATGTGAGTAGGCTGCCATGATTACAGAGACCTTTGAACATTTGAAGCAAGATCAACCTTCAGCCCTCCAACCATCCATTGATGGCTGAATGAGATCAAGTCAAGCTCAAGGTTTCGTCTCAGCCAACAAGTGAGTGCTATGATTACATACATGGGTAGGACAATTCTGAAGCTGTATAGGAAAGACCAAATATAGGCTCCAACTGTGATCAAGTACTGTTTACTGCAGCAGTAGAATTAAGAACTTTGAAGTTTTCATACAGGAAACCAGAACCGTTTTTGATTCAAATCTCATCAGCTCAATTGTTCGCCACTTCTCTGCATCAATGATACTACTCAAGTGCTATTTCTAGAATCGTGTTTAAAGGCTGTTACTTGTGCTATAGTTCCATGTATACTATGTAGTTTCCTTGTAGGCCATTCTTGTTGTTGGAATGTCACTTGTTGACTTATTTTTGACAGGCTGTGCACCCGCCATGCTACCCATTTCGCTCTCCACCGTGCCCGCCTGTGTCTAGAAGCGGTGTGGGCTGGATGAATGTGGTGGGTGGAGGGTGGTTGGTGGTTGGTTCCCAGCCATTCGGTGCCTGGGGCCTGAAAGATGGGCACTATGATTGTGGCGATTGATGATGTCAAGTGCTGCTGAGTGCAGAATTCATCGTGTCTTCAATAGTTTTTACTGCCATCGTTGTATGTACTTTCAGAAACTCTTGAACGTTCAAAGTTCTTGAACGTTCTTGAAAGTTCAAGTCAACGCTTTGAGAGAAGAAAAAGTTCTTTGGCGTTCCACACGCAACAACGCCGATTATGTTGGTGAAGTTCAAATTGATGTTTGTTGAGGCTCTACCGCGTAGTGTGTGCGTAGTACTTGCATAGTATGTAGGCTGTAGGCACGTGCCATGGCAAATGCTCTGTCGCTGCTCACGTGGTGTGGTTTATTTTTGGTTCAAACGCGTGTGTGAGGGGGGAGGGCGTTCAGTGTTGTCATGCATTTCAGTTAACCAACAATATTGGGGTTTAGAAATACCATTTGGGTTGAATAATAAACCATGGAGTGACCACTGAAAAGAACTTTCATTGCAAATGATTGCCTTCGATAATCATAATGATGCCGAGCTCAAGCGCTCTCTACATAGTTCCAAAACAAGAATTTCAAGAATTTCAAAATCAATCAGTGCCATAATAATCGTAATTATTTCACCATTGAGTTCAGTGTGCACGCCTGTTAATATTATTATCAGTTCAAATGTTCCCAGTAATTATAAACTTCCACTCTACATGCTGTACATGTATGTAGCTAGCTTGATAGTGATATGGATGTATGTGTACGAACCACTAATTGACCACACTATAGTTAACTTCAATCTCCATGGCTTCAACTGGTGCTGCTGTTAATCACATCAATGGCCATTATTGTTTGATATCGTGAACACTGATCAACTTCATACACTGTAGTGTGCTGGCCATACTACTCTGATACGCTGATGATGTAATTCTTGAGCGAGTTTCTCAATTCCGAGTCCCTTGCCCTGTTTCTCCTTGCCCTTGTTTTAGCCCCTGCCCAGTATTAACACTAACCAGTCCCACCACCTACATGGTTAGTTGCTTGGTTAGTCTCCATACAAGAAAACTTTGAAATCTGCATTAAACCACAGGACTTCATATGAGTGCGTGCGCTCAGTGTGTGCGCAGCTGGGCAGTTGACCCCATTATCACCCAATGCGTACATAATCCCTTACTCATCCCATTCTTTTTTTGGGTCGAGATTCACCTGGAAACCGCTCGAACAATTGCTGACACACCGCTTACACAACTACCGCCCTCTCTCTTTTCCCTTTTTAGGCTCAGCCATGCATATGTACTCATTTTTTCTCTCTTTTCTCTTCTTTGCTTTTTTCCCTTTGGCGCTGCACTGCTCTTATCCGTCGCGATTCCTGCCTGCCCCCTCCCATAGTAATCGACTTTTCTATATATTCAATCCGCTTCCTCGCCCTTTTTCGCCTCTTTTTTTTTATTTTCCTTCTTCCTTCCTTCTCCTCTTTTCCTTTTCTCTCTCGCAAACCTTTCCTCAAACTCTTTTTTTCTCTTCCATCACTTTCATTCTCTTTCACTCCTCCACCCCCTTCGTCTTTTCCTTCGTCTCTTCTTCCACCTTCCTTCGCCATCTTTCGTCTCTCGCCACTCGCTGCTCGCCTCTGCAGCTTCTCGTTCTGTTCTTTGCATTCCCCAAAACCCCTCTCGCATCTACCCCTTACCCTATAGACCCATCATATCATCATCGCCATGGCTGCTCTTGCTCCCCAGCAAATCATCGCAGACCGCTACAAGGTCATCACCATCCTCAACCACGGCTCCTTTGGCGTCGTCTCCCTCGCAAAGGATACCTGGAACAAGAACTCGCTCGTCGCGCTCAAGTGCATCCACAAGCAGCAAGACTCGTCCATTGACGAGGCGCAAGAAGAAATAAACGTACACTCCATCCTCGGCAAGCATGAGTACATTGCTCCCCTCCTCGACCACTTTGAGGACCAAGACTCTACCTTCCTCGTCATGGAGTACTACCCAGAAGGCGACCTCTACGAAGCCATTCGTGCAGGCAAGGGCCCCATGAACGTTTTGCAGTTCATGCTCCAGCTCATTGAGGCCGTCGAGTACGCCCACTCCAAGGGCGTCTACCACAGAGACATCAAGCCGGAAAACATTCTTATCGCCAACGACGGCTCGGTCCGTCTTGCCGATTGGGGTCTGGCCACCACCTATCGCCAGAACACTGAGTTTGGCGTCGGCTCCGAGAGATACATGGCACCAGAGCTCTTTGACAACAACATTGAGTACTATGACGCCGAAAAGGCAGATATCTGGTCTGTTGGCATTTGCTTGCTCAACATTCTCTTTGCCAGAAACCCCTTCACCATTGCCAGCCAGAAGGACAAGCTCTTTTTGGACTTTGCTGCTTCCAGAGAGGCTCTCTTTGACATCTTCCCGACCCTGTCTCTGGACACGTTTGCCGTTCTCCGACACTCCCTGACCATCGACCCCGATAACCGCTCGCTCGGCTTGATGCTTAACGAGCTCTGCAATGTCGATACCTGGACCACTGATGAGGAGTACTACGATGACTACTATGAAGAGTTCTCGAGAAACGTTTCCGTTAACGAGACCAACTCCTCTGTTTCCACCACTATTCTGCGCGATGCCATTGTCCCCACGACCGTCAGCCGCGAGCCTCTCCGCACCCCGTCTTACCTGTCTCCTGCTACTGAATCGTTTGCCAACGCTGCTTCCTGGGATCGTACCATGCAGTTTACTCCGCCAACGTCCTTTTTGGACACAAAGTTCAAAAAGTCGCATGGCCACTCGAGACTGTCACAGGTCATTACCAAGCAGCCCTCGCTGCCCATGGAAAGTGTCCACGAAGAAGACGAGTTCCACGTGGACGATGTCTTTTCCATGGATGCTCTAGGGTCTGCCCTTGACGACACGGCAAGCATTTCCAGCGTGCCTTCGCTTGTCCCTAGCAAGGGCTACAACTCAATGGCGTCAAGCGTCAGCTTTGCGTCTAGTGCCGGGGCCTCTTCGGGCTTTGACAGCACACCCGGCAAGTCCTGGAGCGACTTGATCTTTGACGACGACGCCGGCGACGAGTTTGACGATGACGAGCTCCTGCGTGCCGTGTCCAGCATTCAACCGTTTGGCTCAACGCTCAAAACCATTTCTGCCAACAAGCCAAGCAAACCCAAGTACACTCTGCCTTCGAAGCAAAGTGCCGCCACCCCCATTCTTACGTCCCCTCCTACGAAATCTACGAAAAAATCAATGAAAAAATCAACGAAAATGCCCCCCATGAAAACATCCATCCCCATGCCAACAAAGTCAAGCAACCTGTATATTCCGCCACAGCGCCGTCAGCTTGTTTCGGCATGGGACCATACTTGACGACTGCACTTCAGCCACCTTATGACCTTTTTTTTTGTTATTACTCTCGTTTAACTTGTGCGTTTTATTATCATTTTTTACTTGTTTTTGTTTGTTTAAAAATCTCTCTACTATATATTTATTAATCGACGAATTTGCATGACCAAAAAAAAAAAAAACTTTTGCTAGAGCGAGGTCCTGCCCAGTTGTGGCGGACTCTGAAGTTGAAAAAACGTGGGGATCTTTATATGCTCGAAAGTTGAAAGACCCAGTCGCACGAAAAAAGACGTCTACAGCCGTCAATTGACATTGAGAAAACAACTTCGAAAGTGCACGTACGCTGTCAACAGAATACTTGTAACAGATGTCGCTACTAAGAAGTAGTGCATGCGCAGGGTATGCCGATGGCGCATGCTGGTGTGGATACAATGTACAATGTACAATGTGCTTCATGGACATTGGTGACATTGCAAGAGCGCTCTTCAATGTTGAACTGTTGAGGTGTTGATGTGTTGGTGACATGAGATGGTGAAGGTAAAAGGGTGGCACACGGTTTAGTGTGTAGCTTGCATTTGCACAACTTCAAGAGTTCAAGTTCAGGTCAAATCGATCTTGTACCGAGCATTGTATACATGGTGGACATAGTAAAGTGGGCGTTTGAAGACTTGGACCTGAATTGCGGCCAAAATAGAAACAAAAAAAAAAATACTTGGAACATTTGAACAGTACTGGCTACTGGCAACATTGAACATTTGAACTTCAAATTTTGTGGACGAATTCAGGTTCATCGTTTTTTTTTTTTTTTAACTTTTTTATACTTGAATTTCTGAGATCAAAGATTGATGGCGATCTTCGGAAACTCGCACAGAACAGTGGTTGGTTTAGGCGTCGAGTTTGTGAGACACTGAATTTGAATTTGAATTTGAATTTGAATTCTTGGGTTCCGTCTTGAGCTCGTTCCGTAAGCTAGCCCAGGTTAGCCTCGATCGGCGCTCGGTCTTGGTGGCTTTCTAATTGGTCCCTGGTACCGTTCTTGGTTCTTGGGGCCAGTTTGTTTTGAACGGGATCTTGGTTAGAACGAGCTGAACGACCGACTCGATCGCGAGGAACAGTAAACATTCGAACTTTTAAATGTTAGTAGCACTCAAGTACTGGTAAAAGTCTAACATGCGAAACTTTGGGACGCCGTTTTTTTGGAGGCTTCAAAACTTTCCTTGGTTCAAAAGCTTTTCTTTCTTTGTTTTCATTTTATTTTATTTTATTTTATTTTATTATTTTTTGAGACTTGAATTCAATTCAGGCGAGCTAAAATGTTGGAAGTCAAGTTCAGATCGACTCTCAGTCAAGCGCTTGCAAGGCTGGCTAGCGAGCACGCCGTGTCTTTCGAAGTCACGATCGATGATGCTAGACTGCGTAACAAACATGTGAAAGCAAACAATGCCCGGAAAGTAGCAGACGAGCACTGAGGCCAACGGTGGCCGTCACGATCATGATGTCGAATGACTCAAGCGTTCAGTGCTCAGTGCTCAGTGTGCAGGGTTCGGTGTTCGGTGTTCAGGCTGTCAAAAGGCAGCTCGAACAGCCCACTATTCTTGGCCAACTTGACCATCCATCGATTGATGCTCATGATTGTACACGTCAACAGTTAACAAAGTTGTATGCCATGCCAGCTGCCAGCTCGTACTATCATGAGAGTATACATACACACTGACGCGCATGTGGAACATCTTTGAACTTAAAAGTTTTTTTTGCAAAATGCGGAAGCAACTTGAACATAAGTTTGAAGTCAGGAACGGGACCGTGGATCGCACTGTGCACATGTGTGCTGCGTTCAAAATGAAGCCACGCGCGCGCGCGCGCCAACTGTATCACGGATTTCGGGTTGAGGTCAACATCCATTTGCACTTCAGATTAACGGTATGTACGAAACCACTCCACATTCTACATCGTACATACATTGTGAGTGATACCGCGAGCTAAGAGTGCGAGTTTGGTTAACACCCCACACTATGTAGCTGTGCAGCTTAGAGTCATCCATTGACATCATGTCTGTGTCCTTATCAAGCATCGAACATCCCAAACTATTTCATATTTCATATTTGTAGCAAGCTCCGGGCCCAATCTAGATCTAGATCCCGGTGTACAGTACAGTACTGTATGCGTTGTGCGTGTGCGTGTGCGTGTGACGAGGGGGTGGATGGGAGAGAGGTTCAAATCACTCCACATTGATTGATCAGCACAATCGAGCCTTGGGCCGCGCACTTTGAGGGCAACTCGATCCAAGCCGTCTTCTCAATTGTCTCTCGTGTCCCGCATTCAAATATCAAGAATGAGTAGTAGTAGTGGACTGGAGATTGTAGACGCGGTGCTGCAATTGTATATGCTTAGCTACTATTGATTGATGGGATTACAAGTATGTCCGAAAATCCACTCGAAGTTTTCAACATGATAAAAAAAAAAAGCTTGCATTCAGATCTTGCAACTCAAACTTTTCAGTTTTGAACCTTGATAATCACTTGAACGATTCTCGCATTTCTCGGATTCGATTCCTGTTTGGACTCAACGTCAACGTCGACTCCGAACTTGACGACAAACGGCATCGGCGCCTGCCGGGGAAGCCCGGGAGGTCGGAAGATCGGGTTGTAGAGGCCATGGACTGGCAGAGTGCAGCTAGCGTGTTAGCTAGTTTGCAGGGCATGTAAGTTGGAACCAAAGCTAGCAGCCGGCCGTTGCCTAAAAAAACGTTACCGTGAAGTTCGAAATGGCCAGTTTTGATCGCCTAGAACTCTGGGCCCTCCCTAGTAGGCTTCCCCAACCGTCTAGGCAGCTGACTTCTTTTTGGACGGCCG
This sequence comes from Geotrichum fermentans, assembly GCA_030564905.1. Taxonomy (NCBI): domain Eukaryota; kingdom Fungi; phylum Ascomycota; class Dipodascomycetes; order Dipodascales; family Dipodascaceae; genus Geotrichum; species Geotrichum fermentans. The sequence goes on along the minus strand of JAJMAG010000007.1, from coordinate 21 downwards.
GCGCCGGTGAGTGCTCGCGCA